>JBBPBX010011992.1:0-37968 GCA_038048925.1 Garcialebias charrua | reverse complement strand
TATATATATATATATATATATATATATTATATATATATATATATATATATATATATATATATAAATAAACACACACACAGCATACATATATAGGTGCGTGTGTTTATTTGCCAGTTATGAACGAAAATATTAGTATAATTTAATCACTGACTACATAAAATCATAACACTAAAAGCTGTCTCTTAAATCATACCTGGTGTTCTCGATCCTCTGGAGGATACGGTGACTTTTTTCAGGTGGTTTCTCGTAGCCCAGCCACAAAGAAGGATGCAGGTTTTTGTTTTCGGAGCATGTTCAACACACACTAGTTGCAGCCACAAATTCAGCTTCGTCTGATTATTCGTACAGCCACGAACAGCGCAACAGGTACCCGAGCTCCACAAGGACATCTTCGTGACAATATTAGCTCGAAATAACAGAAAACAGAACTTCAACGACGCGTACAGATCAGCAAGTAAACAACGAGGAGCCAATGCAGAAATTCTACTTCCGGGGTCAAACGGAAGTAAGACACATAATCGCTTCTACAGTGACACCCCCAGGAATAAGGTGGGTACATTTAAAAAAAAGTCTTCAATGTAAAATGGTCCAGAAGATACAGTGGAGCGGCGCCCTAGCGCCCCCTATTGGCCGGCATTCCCTGTGTTCAACCCTGGATGAAGGGATCATGTGAGTCCAGAAAGGCAGGTCAGGTGCAGATGTTGTCCTGATGCTGCTCGCTCTACCATGGTGGTAGGTAGTTTGTCCCTTCACGCCCCCCTTCCTTGCGTCAAAGGCACTTTGCAGGTTTTGGAAGTGTGAAATACATGCTCACCATGCAGATTTAATTCATCATGCCAGTACAGAGAAGCACAAAAAAAACGGTGCCCCCTTCTCTTCCATGAGACTAACAAACCTGGGTTTCACTGTCAGATTTTAAATCTGATTTTAAATTTGATAAACAGATCAGCAATGTTATTCAGAAAAGTTTTTATCAGCTTCGACAAATAGCAAAAGTAAAACCAATCTTATCAAGACCAGACTTGGAGAAATTAATCCACGCTTTTATTACATCTCGTCTTGACCACTGTAATGTGCTGTATGTAGGCATCAGCCAGACCTCTCTCGCCCGTCTGCAGCTCGTGCAGAACTCTGCTGCTCGTCTCTTAACTCAGACCCGTAGATGCGAGCATATCACTCCCATCCTGGCGTCCCTTCACTGGCTCCCTGTGCACTACAGAATTCATTTTAAACTTTTGCTATTTGTTTTTAAATGCCTGAACAACCTTGCCCCACCATATCTGTCTGAGCTGCTTCAGCCCTACTGCCCTCCCCGATCTCTAAGATCAGCTGATCAGTTGCTGCTGACAGTGCCCAAAACTAGGCTGAAGTTCAGAGGTGACAGAGCGTTTGCTGTCGTTGCTCCCAGGTTGTGGAACAACTTACCCTTGAGTGTCAGACAGGCCTCCTCTCTTCCTGTTTTTAAATCTCTTTTAAAAACACACTTTTATACCTTGGCTTTTAACACGTGATCTTATCTGTTATGGCATCTTAACACACCTGCTGTGAAACTGGTATGTGTATTTTTATTTTTGTATGCTGCTTTTGTTTTGTTTTTTTCTCGTTTTAGTTAGCTATCTTTTGTTTGACTGTACAGCCCTTTGGCTAACCCTGCGGTTTTTAAAATGTGCTATAGAAATAAAGCTGATTGATTGATTGATAGATGTACAGTGATCCATTGAACAAGCTGTATGTTTGTAATACAATTTCTGCAAGAATTCAACAGGATCAACAAGTTGTTTCAGCAGGATAGGGGTAGTCCATTCAAAATGCTGGACTGTTCGCTCCTTTTCTTTCGCTCCATCATCTCCAGAGCGGTGAGGCCTGATAGAATCCCCACATCAGACGAACAACTGCTGGCAATCAATTTAACAGACCAAAATGCTTTGTTGCCTGTGGGTGCAATTTGTTATGGACTCACCTTCACAATTGCACTGAGGCAAAAAAAAAATTCTACCAGCTTCATTGAGCATGATTCAGGATAGAGATTATAGAAAGTTTTTTGTTGACTTTGCTGTTTAATTTTAATTTTATTTTTTAATTTGTACGCATGACAATGACAAGAAACCAGCTGTATGAATATGCAAAATGTATTTTTATTTTTTAGTCGATATGTTCTTCAAAGTGTTTAGCACATTTTTTCTGGTTATGTGTAATGCCGTAATAAATGTATGTTCATACTGTGTAAAAACACAATGGGGTGGGTTGCCAGTTGGGCTTGTTTTGGGCTTGTTTTAAAGAAAAGTTGCTTTTTGTGGCTTGTTTTCATGGGACTGGCCGCTTGTTTTTGTCGCGAGATCTGGCAACACTGCCAACCTCCTCCTCATAGTTGCCAAGTCCGCTTATTATAAGCAGCTTTGGGCTTGCTATTTTCCGAAGGCGCTTATAATTTGGGTACGTCGCTTGTTGTGGTTTCTTGGGCTTGTATCGGTTGTGAAGTCGCTTGTTTGGGCTTGTTATTCTTTGTTCCTTATTCTTTGTCTCTAGAGTGACCAAGCTAAAATGAGCTCCAATAAGTGGGAGAAATATAAGTTTTTTGTTGACTTAGCTTACTATGAGTTTGCTGTTTGATTTTTATTTAATTTTTTAATTTGTACGCATCCTTTATGATTGTCTGTTGTTGTCGTTGTCCATTGTTGTCATCACTCTTTGTTTAAAATTCAGGTCTCTCTGGTAAATGAGTTAATGGGATTAATTTGTATAAAAATGCAAAATTTATTTTTTATTTTTTAGAGTGGATATGTTCTTCAAAGTGTTAAGCATAATTTTGCTGTTTATATGTAATGCCATAATAAATTTATGTTTAAAAACTGCCTTTGTTTTAAACAATGGGGTGGGCTGCCAGTTGGGCTTGTTTTGGGGCTTGTTTTCAAAGAGTGATTCGCTTGTTTCTGTCGCGAGATCTGGCAACACTGCTCCTCCTCCTCAGACCAAGTTTGAGGAAGAAGATGGAAGTTCGCTCCTTCACTCACGGACATTAATAACTCGTGTTTCCAGGTTAGTAATGTGTGAAAACTGTTCCTCCTAGGCTAAAGTGTGAAGTAGTGAAGAAGATCATGTTCAGGTGTGTAGCGAGTTCTGTCAGAACAGCGACAGAAGCTACCTAGCATTAGCGGCTACTTAGCGTTGACCGTTAGTGTTGTGCAGGTGGTAAGAGGAGAGACAGACTCCTCCTCCTCACCTGTCTCTCCTCTTACCACCTGTACAACCTCCAACGACCTCCACCGGTGCTGTTCACAAACGGTGTCTGCAGTTTGTTAAAGGTCTATTTTACCAGTTGACGTCATCACGCAAAGCTCGCCTGAAACGAGCACAAACAGCTGTTTTTGTGCTGGACTCTGGTTCACAAACACAATTTCTCTCCACACAAATACTATATCTGGAATAACAAAGACATTTGTTTTAAACATAAATCTATTTTCTTTAAAAATTGGTTTGACAGAGGAATAGTTCATGTACATCAGTTATTCAACAAAGACGGCAACACTTACTCTTACAGTGAATTTTTAACTACGTATAACTTTCCAGTACTACCAAAAGAATTTGCAATTGTCTTTGATGCAATTCCATCTGGTGTGAAAATGTTGATGTCAAATCCTGTACAAAACAGCACGAACTATTTAACTGAAGAATTATTCATTGGTAACTCTGACCCTTTTTTAAGTGAAAAAACAAATAACAAATGTATTAGAGAATTAATAATTAGAGAATGTATTAGTAAACCTGCTTCTATATTCTTCTGGGATAATTTATTTAATGATATCTGTTGGAAAGATGTTTGGTTGTTACCTAGAAAATACTTTATAACTAATAAGATTCGAGAAGTGTCCCTAAAGCGGGGCGGCCGTGGTGTAGTGGTAATGGCAGTCGTCCCCCGATCGGAAGGTTGGCGGTTCGAATCCCGGTTCCCCACACCATGTGTCGTTGTGTCCTTGGGCAAGACACTTAACCCCGAGTTGCTCCCGGTAGGTCTGGAAAGCACCTTGCATGGTAGTCTGCCGCTACCGGTGTGTGAATGTGTGTAGCATTCAATGTGTGTAGCGCTTTGAGATTTTCACTAATGAAAAGCGCGTTATAAATTGAATTCATTATTATTATTATTAAAGATTCTGCATAAATGTTATCCTGTAAACTATATAATCTCCAAGTACCGTCCAAACGTAGACCCAATGTGTTCACTCTGCCACAGCTCTGAGGAGACCATCATCCATCTCTTCTGGGACTGTTCTCATACTCAGCTGTTCTGGAAAGACATTTTCATGTATGTAAATAGAAAGTTAGAAATTGACCTACCATTTGACGCTAAAATTATACTGTTTGGTTTCTTTTGTCCAAATATTTCAAGTAAGAAAGTTTTTGTTGTAAATTTAATACTACTCTTAGCCAAATTTTACATCCACAGTTGTAAATTCTCCTTGCTAAAACCTAGATTTATAGTGTTTTCTAATTATATTTCCTCTTACTTAGCTACTTTAAAGTACTGTACTAATGCCAAAGCTTTAAAAACTAAAACAATCTGTAACGAATTTCTGTTGTAAGCTATTGTAAGCTGTTGTTTCTGTTGTAAGCTGCCCAAAACACATTTTTGTTTTTGTTTATGTGCCTTTATTCTCTTTTGTGCTATGCATGCCTTAAGTCTCGAGCCATGTTTGACATTGTAAGTTTTTTTTGTACTTGTTTCTTTTATAAAAACATAAAAAAAGACTCCAAAAAAAAAAAAAAAAGAGCGTTCTGATTGGACAGCAAAAAGCCGAAACCGGATGCAGGGGGGTTAGGAAGGAGCCGAGGAGCTTCGTAATGATAGCTAGTTGTAATTTAGAAGCTTGTTTTCTTAAAATAGTGGACAACCACTGGTCAAAATGCCTGAACATTGTGCCGCGGATACGAGAGGAGGTGATTGTGTGCGCTGATGGAAAATGGGGAACTCCTTCAGGCTTTTTGCGAATGTCCAGCAGGGTGAGTCGTTGTGTGTAGTTGTCAACAACCTGTATTATCCAAGCGTCAGAAATAAATGTTTTAAATTTCTCACACCAATACTTCTGATATTTAGACTGATTTGGTTATTGTTACAGGTTCAACATCTTCTGTTAGCTGCTATAACTAGCGCCATGTCTTCATAAGAGCTGTCAGTATTAGCACAATATGTAAACAAAAACATGACGTTTGAGTCACACAAATGTTCACAGCGTCCTTATTTCTTATTTGATTTCTGTAAACTATGTCTTAAATACAACCTGAGACAATTGGTGATGTTGTGATGTGAAAAATAAGAACTATCCCAAGAGATACATTTATTAGCTTTCCTGGGAAAATTTAATTATCTTTGAGAACGTATTTACTTTTGCACTTTTGACACACTGTTTATACAGCTTACACTTTATTAGACGTAAAATGTGTGAAAATCTTAAATATATTAAAAACAATATATTTTGCATGTGAATTCCATAATGACACACACAATATGGTTATATATTGTGTTTGTTTTTGCAGATAAGGAGGTGGCTGCAACCATGCTGGAAATACATTCTAAACCAACCTGCACCCAGTTGCCTTGTACATGGAACAGCCCAAAAACGAACTGCACCTGCTACTTGGCATGAGCTGCAAGTTTTAAAGTGAGTTTAATCAGTGTTCCTGAAGACATTTCATATTATACCCTGATGCATGCTCATGCAGGGTGCTAACGATCCTTTGTTAGGCTGATGGTCCTCCTTGATCATGTGAGCAGCTGGTTTCGGCTGTCATCAGCCAACTGGTTGTGTAACACTGTGAGAGGGTGCTATTTATAAGACTGAGCTGAACCCAGCACCTCAGACTGAGGAAGTCTTTCGGACGAAAGACGAAACGTTTCTACAGTTTTTTGCTTTTTGTTTTGTTTTGTTTTTTTTTTTGAATGTCCAGAGGACCAGACTTAGCTTTTTTAGAATTTCATATTATGCTTATAACACAAATACCCAGAAAGGTGACTTTCAGTCAAACTTCACCAACAACTGGAATAATACAATATCACTTATTTTGTCTTATTCCAGTCAAAAAACTATTCAACATTTTACAATTGTAGTTTATTGTATTGTGTTAATTATTGTTAATTGTTTTCTAGTTGCACTAGATAAGAAATAAATGCAATCACATATGCACGGTTTTAAATGTTTTCTACAATTGTAAGATCTGGAATAGTTCTTGGACATTTAAAAAAAAAAACTTCTACAAACAGATTTGCTAATATGTGTTAGATATGAACCACATTTTTCATGTTGGTGTCATTATAGGCATGGCATCGGCATCCAGAAGTTTTCCAGGAGAACGCTGAACAGCCTGCGTTTTGACCCACGACATCCTACGGAAGTTCGCACCCCTGCTGGCAGCCAGGAATACTGCCTTCAAGTCTGGAAACTCAGAGGAGCTGAGAAGGACTAGGAGCGAGCAGGTTGCTGGAATCAAGAGGGCCAAAGCCAAGTATGCACAGAGAATTGAGGGTCAGTTCACATCACAAGACCCACGGAGCATGTGGAGGGGATTAAAGTGCATAACAGACTATAAAGGAAGGAGTGAACAATGCCCCAGAGATCCATCTCTGCCAGATGCCCTCAACAGGTTTTATGCACGCTTTGAGGACCCAAACAGACCACCCAGCACCAGACTCACCTCACCACCGGATGAAGAGCGTCTCAGCGTTACCGCAGCAGAAGTGAGGAGTAGTCTCAAGAGAATCAACCCTCACAAAGCAACCGGTCCGGACAACATTCCCGGGAAAGTGTTAAAAGAATGTGCTGATCAGCTCTGCGATGTGCTGGCAGACATCTTTAACACCTCACTTGCCCTGGAAACAGTTCCCACCTGCCTGAAGACTGCCACCATCATCCCAGTCCCAAAAAGCTCCACAGTGACTGGTCTGAATGACTATCGGCCAGTGGCCCTCACCCCGATAGTCGCAAAATGCTTTGAGAAACTGGTCATGACCCACATCAAGACAACCGTCAACATCAACGTGGACCCCATCAGTATGCATACCGTGAGAACCGATCAACAGAGGACGCCATCTCTTCTGTGGTCCACACTGCTCTCACCCACCTGGATCAGAAGGACTCATACGTCCGTATGCTCTTTGTGGACTTCACATCTGCCTTCAACACCATGATCCCCCAAACTCTGATGGACAAACTATCTACACTTGGACTAAGCCCCTCTATTTGTAACTGGGTACTAGACTTCTTAACAAACAGACCACAGTCCGTGAAGATCCACAACTTCTCCTCCTCCACCATAACCCTCAGCACTGGCTCTCCTCAAGGATGTGTGCTGAGCCCTCTTCTGTTCACTCTGCTCACATATGATTGTGCAGCCACCCATCCAGGCTGTCATATTGTAAAGTTTGCAGATGATACAGCTGTGGTGGGATGCATCACAAACAATGATGAGTCCAGCTACAGGCAGGAGGTGGAACATCTGGAGAGCTGGTGCAAAGAGAATAACCTTCACATGAATGTGAAGAAGACAAAGGAGATGATTGTGGACTTCAGAAGGAACAAACACACCCACACCCCACTGAACATAAGTGGATCTGCAGTGGAAGTGGTCTCCAGCTACAAGTACTTGGGTGTACACTTGAATGATAACCTCAGCTGGAGCAACAACACCACCAGCCTGATCAAGAAAGGTCATCAGAGACTCTACTTCCTCAGACGACTGAGACGAGCTGGTCTGAGTAGCCCGGTCCTCACCTCCTTCTACAGGTGCGCAGTGGAGAGCATCCTGTGCTCCAGCATCAATGTGTGGCATGGAGGTTGCACAGCTGCGGAAAGAAAAGCTCTACAGAGAGTGGTGAAGGCTGCACAGAAGATGTTGGAGTCAGTCTCCCCACCATCACAGACATTTACACCTCCAGATGCAGGAAAAGAGCCACCTGCATCATGAAAGACCCCACTCACCCTGCACACACACTTTTTGCCCAGTGGCGTAGGCAAGGGGGGTTCGAACGAACCGCCCACTTTTAAAGGAGAAGTTGACAATGCTAAACTAATGTGCCTGGATAGGTCAATGGATAAAGCGTCTGCCTTCAGTCCCAAAGCTCGTGGGATCAAGTCCCGCATGGTACAACGTTTTTTTTTTTTTTATTCATTCCAAATTAAAAAAGCACAAGAAAACTATTTACAAAACAGCAAGGAATAAAACAATGCATTAAATGAAAGGAATCAGACGAAGAAAATAATCTTATCTGCCCCTTCTCAAACTATTTTTTTTTTCAAACACTCGATTCAAACAACTAATTTTACATTTGTCTTTTATTGGATAAAAAAAGTAGTTAATATGCCTGTGAAGAAAGAAGAATGTGTTAACCACAGGCTGTGGTTAACACATTCTTCTTTTTTTATCCAATAAAAGAGTGTTTGAAAAAAAAATAGTTTGAGAAGGGGCAGATAAGATTATTTTCTTCGTCTGATTCCTTTCATTTAATGCATTGTTTTATTTCTTGCCGTTTTGTAAATAGTTTTCTTGTGCTTTTTTAATCTGGAATGAATTAAAAAAAAAAAAAACGTTGTACCATGCGGGACTTGAACTCATGAGCTTTGGGACTGAAGGCAAACGCTTTATCCATTGACCTATCCAGGCACATTAGTTTGGTTTGGTCAACTTCTCATTTAAAACGAACCGCCCCCCAAAAAAATCTGGCTACGCCCATGTTTTGCCCCACTCCCCTCAGGAAGGAGGTTGAGGAGCATTAAGTGTAGAACCACTAGACTGAGGAACAGCTTCTACCCTGAGGCTGTTAGACTCATGAATAAATAAATAATAAGAATAAACACTGCAAAATATCACATCATGCTGATGCTGATCTGTTTTCTTGTTGCTGTGTTCATCTGTGACCATCTGCTCATACAGACTCATGTTCGTGCGGCTGTCTGTTTGTAATGATTTTGTTTTTCTATTACATTAGTGCTTAGTGTATTTCTAGTTGATGTTTTTCTTAGTTAATCCTAGATGTTATTACTGTTTTTCTCTTACATTTTGTTGTTGAATGTAACTGGGACCCCGTGTACATAATCTCATTTCATCACATGTACCACATGCAGTGCAAATGACAATAAAGATTCTCTGACTCTGACTGATGAGCCCATCATCACTGCTGGCTGGTCTTCACAAGGACATTTTGAGCGTGGAGCCATTGTTGCCTTTTGCAGGTTGTAGTAGTAAACTTTAAAAACCACTAACGCTTATCTGTATGTTTCTTTAATTCCTTTATTTTGTCTAGAATTTAAAACTTCATGTTTTTTTCTTTTGAGACATGCTCAAAGACCCTGGCTGCAGTTCTCGATCCAGACCCTCCGGCAGATGAAGTAGCTGACGACCGCGGGCCCTGTCCAGTCTCCACGCATCAGAGAGACCTGCCAGAAGTTCAAAACATCTTTAAATGTCTCACAAGTAGGAATGTGCGATATGGCCTAAAATTCATATCACGATATGTATTGTGAATGGTGGCGATAACGATATATATCGCAATATGTTTTTGGTATAAAACTTGCAATAGAAATTAAAAAAAGGGTGTCCTTTTACCTTAATTTATTTTGAAAACTGCTATACCACAAAATAATCTCTATTAAGAAAATTTCACTACTAGGTCCAGAGAGTTTTTAAATAATTAACAACTCAAGCATTAGGCTTCTTTCTTGTAGTGCAAAACAGTGCAAAATATATCTTGTGTAGTTTTAGCCATAAGTTTTAAACTAAAGAATATGTTGTTAACTCAACAGTTTCCAATATTGTCACTTAAGAAACGAACAACAGAGCAGAATTTTACACTGAAAACACTTCACCCTCCAACCCTCTAGAGGGCGTCTCCTTCAGCTTTAAGGAGAGCTGACAAGGCAACCAGTTTCCTCTGTGGCTTTGACCAGAGGGTCTCGCAGTAAAATCACACAACACAGCGTTCTGTTCACAGATCAGAGGGCAGGTTTCTCTAAAGCTGACCAACGCTTATTTTAACTTTACACACAAAAAAAAACTTTCAACAGAACGCAGCGTTTTGCGCATGCGTCCGATGGCAAAACTACGGCAAGCCGGACGAAGTTAGCTTATAGCTTTGCAACTTAACGCTCGAAGAAAAGACTTTAACACCACTTATGCACAGTTTTAAATAAACAAAAAAGTAAAGATTAAATCTGACAACTCTGATTTAAAGCTGACCAACGCTTATTTTAACTTTCGACCAAAAAAAAATTTTGACGGAACACATCGTTCGGTGCATGCGTCCGATGGCAACACTACGGCAAGCCGGACGAAGTTAGCTCATAGCTTCGCAACTTAGCACTCGAAGAAAAGACTTTAACACCGCTTACGCACAGTTTTCAACACAAAAAATATATTGATTATCTCTGACAACTCTGATTGTACACTTCAACACGTCACCACTTATGCACAGTTTTAAACAAAAAAAGTAAAGATTAAATCGGACAACCGTGATTTTCTGCGGTTAGCCGGTAGAAGACAGATCTCTATCATAGGCTAAATTTATATTGTTTCTACCGTGTACCGGTTATATCGCACATCCCTACTCACAAGCACAAGTCACAAACAGAAACAACACATACCAGAAGATGTGTTTGTCATTTCACTTGTTAAAGGACAGAAAGTAACCTGCTAATATTTAATGTTTATGGGGTTCTGGTAGCCTGGCCCTCGCCTTCCTGCACAGCTCCGCTCAATTCTCATTTCCCTTCACTGCACAGTCTGGGACTTGTCCCATAGCCAACGATATCTCCGGTAGGTTTTGACCGGACCAATCAGAGAGCAGAAGGCGGAGTTTTGAACGACGTCGACTGACGTCGTCATTCAAAATGGCTGCCGCCACGAAGGAATTTTCAATAAAACAAGGTAAAAAACTATTATTTCTCTGCTGAGAAAAAATATATTTCATAGCTGACGTTATATCAGAAGTGTTCCTGAGCAATCAGAGAGCAGAAGGCGGAGTTTTGAACGATGTCGACTGACGTCGTCATTCAAAATGGCTGCCGCCACGAACGAATTTTCATCAAAACAAGGTAAAAAACTATTATTTCTCTGCTGAGAAAAAATATATTTCATAGCTGACGTTATATCAGAAGTGTTCCTGAGCTTAACAGTTCCTAAATCAATTCACGAAATGGTCAAATCTGCTGGATATTAAATAGTTTCGGTTTGATATTTTCCAAACAGCCTCGGGTGCGCTACGAAAATAAATGATAAAAAATCGAATTTTATCTCAAATGTTTCATCTAGGCCAACAGTCAGTAAATTAAAGACATATAATTACACACTGGTGGCAGAAAAAATATCCACCGAGTGGTTTCTGAGCAATTTATCTGATAGCCTGGACCTCGTCAGGCTAAACTAACAAAACTCTGCCTCCTGTTCTCTGATTGGTCCATTCAAAAATCTCCAGGAGAAATCGTTGTCTATGGCAGAGATGCCAGACCCTAGTCCAAAGCGAAGTGAAGGACAAGGGTCTGGTTTAAACCAGGCTAGGGTTCTGGTGCTAAGTCATTGGATGACCAGAGAGCTGAACTATAAACTAGAGAACAGATCTGACAACAGCAGAGTCACAAAGAGGATTTTCTTTCGGCCTGGTTAGGTCACCATGATAAGAGAGACTGACCTGTTTTTGTTGTAAACGTTCTAACAGCATTTGTATATTAACAGATTAAAAAATTTAACTAAACAAAAGTTCCACTTCTATATATATATTTTATATTTAAAGGTTGGTGTGTTCATGTCTAAATTGAATGTACTACAATCAATGTGTTTTGGGATGTGTGGACTATTTCAGTAATCAATCACTGTAATAAACATGGATTTGAATACTGTATAAATTTGGTCAAATTGGGGAGGGAATGACTGAGCCAGCTGAGCAGTGCTGTGAGTTTTCATTGGATTAGCGTGATGTCCTTCAAAAACTTCAACCAATGTGATGTCATGGTCGACAGAATTTATTTAAAATATATATACAGTATTTGGATCATGACAGGTCCATAAATGTACAATACACTCCTTGTACAATACATACCTCTTCCTCAGTGTACTGCTTGTGTCTGGATGCAGAGAGGTGGCCAGGTTCAGACTAGCTTCCCTTTTTCCACCTCTGACTTGACATCAAACCCTTTGTCAGCAAGGAGTTGTTGGCCAGTTGCTGCTGTAAAACAAAGTATTTATTCATATTTGACAATAAACAAAACAGTCTTGTGTATAGTTAAACTGTATGCTTATACACATTGATGACAGGATTGCTTTTTTTTTCTGTGACAGCATTTCACCGATGCTCCCAGCAAAACTGTGCGAATAACTTACAGAAACAGAGAAATGGCTGAAATGTTTTTAAAGTCAGACCTCAAATGTTAATAAAACATGTTTGTCTTGTGGAAACTACTACTGTATATTCCGCTCATTCTCAATCAGTTCATCTGGACAGTTTCTTTTTAGTAGAAACGTTTCACCCTCACTCCAGAGGGCTTCATCAGTCAGACGAGGGACAGGACAGCCCCCAGAAACCATCTTGGCTACAGCAAACTGGTTGGTCCACTTAAGTTGTTTACTTGGTGGGGTAACTTCAGTGTGCTTGGGACTACTCTGACTGACGAAGCCCTCTGGAGTGAGGGTGAAACGTTTCTACTAAAAAGAAACTGTCCAGATGAACTGATTGAGAATGAGCGGATTTGATACCTGGACTATTGAGAATGAACTTTCTTATACTGTATATTTTTTCAACGCAGAAAGACTTCAAATGATAACAGCTAACAGTGCAGTGGTCTGTTTATTTTTACAGAGCTGCATGTTTGACATTTTACTCACCTGTTCTTCAGTGGGGTTGAAGGAAGAATCTCCTTGCATGTCGCAGGTTGAAACAGGTTGAAACTTCAACACAGGCAGTGGACTGAGGAACAGCGAGGTCTCGTAGTAGACCTAGCTAGCTGCTAGCTTATCAACTGTCCAGTAGCATTCTGCTGCGGGAGGTTGTTCTCTGTTTTGTCTGTTTCCCATATCCAAGATGTAATGTAGGAACGTAATCCACGGAGTTTGGATCATTAATGGCCATGCCAGATAAAAAATGCTGATTACACACGTTGATGCTTTTGTATCGGGGTGAAGTCCTGCCGGTCCGGTGAAGCACTTGAAGCCACATCTTCCTTCTTTTAGTCGCTTTACTCGACTTTCCTAGAGGGACGTTGTAAAACGAACAAGTCTCACCTTTTTCTTTTACTCGTTTACGTTGCCTGGAACAATTATAAACACAATAAAAGTCATATTTCCCCACCGCAACCGTTGCAAGTAATGAATACACTGGAATAGAATTGACCCCCCCCGACTTCCGGAAAATTCTGGAAAAATGCGAGTGCGCATGCGCGATGACGTCAACTGGTAAAAGGTCTATTGTGCTACAGTTAGTAGAAGACCCCGAGGAGGGAAACATGTCAGGAGACAGAGGAGAAGAGGAAAGTGAAGAATGTAGGACTGAGGGTTGCAACTTTAAATGTGGGGACAATGACAGACAAAGGTAGAGAGCTGGCTGACATGATGCAGAGAAGGAAGGTAGATGTTTTATGTGTCCAAGAGACCAAGTGGAAGGGCAGCAAGGCTCGCAGTATTGGAGCAGGGTTCAAACTTTTCTGGTTCCAGTTCTAATAGACGGGCTCACAGTTTCTGGTTCCAGTTCTGATTGTATTACTAAAATAAAGATTTGATTTTTGATTTGATTTGATTTGATGTTTATTCATTCATTTTAAAAGAACAATACAAGACAGTTTCATCAGATACAAGAATACAAATAGGATCAAATGAAAGGAGCAGAAAGAAGATGAAATCAAGATATGAAATAAAGATAACAGAATATGATAGAAGTTGTCCAACAATTGAAAAGTGGAAGCAGAACACTCCCATTCTCTTTTCACACTGATGCCTCAAAGCTGATCCCTCATAGCTCTGCGTTTGGCCGAACGCCGTTCGACGCCGTTCGACACCGTTCGAACGCAGAGGCACAAGCGTATCCCCGCAGAGCATGTACGTGCAAAGCTCAAATTTTACGACCGCATACGCGAGGCGCGTTGTCACACAATAATGCCCCAGTATAGCTCGGCGTTTGGCCGAACGGCGCTCAACGCCATCCGTACGCAGAGGTACGCGCGTACCCCCGCAGGGCACGTACGCGCGTACCCCCGCAGGGCACGTACGCGCGTACCCCCACAGGGCACGTACGCGCTCAAATTTTTGCGAACGCAAATGGCTCCGGCAGAGCTCTGCGTACGGCCTGTACGCCGTTCTACGCGCGTGTTCTTTACGCACGCGTTCACAGGCACAGCTCTTCTTCTTCTTCATGGGGTTTAATGGCGGTTGGCAAAAAACTTAAGGTGTACATTACCGCCACCACTGGTACGGAGTGTGGTTCTTCATGGGATAATTCTATGTGTACGCCTGTTTAAACTATATGTATTTCAAATTCTATTAATCAACTTTGTTTTCTTAAAATATCTAATTATAATTTGGATATGTTTGCTCTCTAAAGCCTCCGGCAGAGCTCTGCATACGGCCTGTACGCCGCTCTACACGCGTATTCTGTGCGCTCGCGTTCACTGGCACAGCTCTGCTTTCGTTCTCGCATTAAATGCTCGCGTTTTCGCTCCAAATTCTTGTTGTAATTTGAGCAGCTGCGCGCAGAGCGTGTACCTACGGGACAAACTGAGGTGGCTGATTGGTCATTTGCTGACACGCCTACTCAATTGATTGACAGTTCGAGTGGGAGACAAAAAAAAGGCATGAGCTGGCTGGCTGCAGCCGCTGCGGTGTTTCTAAACTTTATATGTTAATAAAAAGTTCTAAAAAATTAAAATAAAAACAGGGAGCGTTGGTCCTGCATCCCACAGCCCACCAGGAAATATTTAAAACGTCGCACAGCCAGGTAGGACATGAGTTATTATTCGCTTGTGACAAATTCATTCATTTCAGTCATGGAGTTAAAGGGATTGTGACATGATGTTGGAAATTTGCATATTTTTCACAACATATATATCTTATATCATTCAGCTCTGTTCGTTTTTTCAAAATAAATTATAAATATATTAAAATTTCATTCAAAGTTATGGTAGTTTTTTCTCTGGGGCACGCCCCTAAAAATCCATGCACTTCCACAAAACGTCATGTGACGTACCCGTGGGTAGCCGCTGCTCAACGCGCATGTAAATAATAATGGCGGAGCATGTCGAACAAACACAACCTATTTGTATTAAAGCAATCGAAGGGTTATTATTCATCCTATACAGTTATTGGACATTCGATCAATTGAAAAGTGATTTAGACACGGTTTATTTCATACACAGTAGCTAAGTGAGGATAGCTTCGTGATGTGGCTTCTTTGTTCTTGGGCTGAGCTAACAGAGTCCCGATCGCATCTGAGATCTATCATTTTAAGACAGTAAATCATCCAAAACTCTCATTAATAAACCCTCCATGAATAAAAAAAATTACAGATGTTACCTGATCGCGCAGACATAATTTAAAAATACATAAATAGCAACGTGTTTGCTCCTGTATCTCGGCTAATGTTTGTTAGCAGCGAACAAACACAACCTATTGTTAGTACATGAATGTATTAAAGCAATCGAAGGGTTATTATTAATCAAATACAGTTATTGGACACTCGATCAACTTAAAAGTGATTTAGACACGGTTTATTTCATACACAGTAGCTACGTGAGGATAGCTTCGTGACGTAGCTTCTTTGTTCTTGGGCTGAGCTAACGGAGTCCCGATCGCGTCTGAGATCTATCATTTTAAGACAGTAAATCATCCAAAACTCTCATTAATAAACCCTCCATGAATAAAAAAAAATTACAGATGTTACCTGATCGGCAGTAAGATGGTCGCTGCAGACATAGGACTCTCAGTAGGAACCCATCGTTCCCTCGTTCTCTGTACTTCCATTCTAGGCAAAGTTTCTCATCTTTTGGGAATTTGTGAAGGCTCACTTGTTCACTGCTGATATTAGAACACCCAAATGCGCTACAACGTGACGGCATTTTTCAAGTTACACCAAAAAAAGAGTTGATCTTTCAGAAAAAGAATCTTTATGGCAAGCAGTTAACACACAAACAAACGGGCAAGGCTCCGCCTTATGCCCAGTGCCCAAGTTTACGTCACATGACGTTTTGCGGAAATTCTCGGATTTCTAAGGGTGTGTCCCAGAGAAAAAATTACCATAACTTTGAATAAAATTTTAATACATTTATAATTTATTTTGAAAAAATGAACAGAGCTGAATGATATAAGATATATATGTTGTGACAATTATGCAAATTTCCAACAGCATGTCACAATCCCTTTAACGGAGGAGGAAGTGATTACTGTACTTGACTTTTGGCAAAAAAACAAAAGAAAAGTCCATATCAGGGATGAAGAAGGGGAATTTAATTCATTTGTGTAACATACAAAACAGTCCGGCGCCGGGCAGTTTATTGTGAGACATCGCGTACGCGGTCGTAAAATTTGAGCTTTGACGACTGAGAATCTTCACCAGCATTTTTCCTTAATATAGCATTTTTTCCATAAAAATTGGAGCAAATGCTCTTTAATGAATGTTCAGAAGCATAATCCATCCATCCATCCATCTTCTTCCGCTTATCCGGGGTCGGGTCGCGGGGGTAGCAGCCTACAGAAGCATAATAATCAATTAATTCTGATTAAACATTTAGAGATAAACCTTTATTAATTTGTTATAATAATTAATTGTTATTACCAGTTAAATTGAATAAAATTTGTGCTGACGAATCAAACAGCTCCTCCAGCTGTCAGCATGGTGGTGGAGGGCTGATGGTTTGGACCTGCATCCGTCACTGAGCGTACCAGAACTTTTCCGGAAACCAAAGGGTTGAAGCTAGGACCAAACTGGATTTACGGTTTGCTGCCGCGGATGTCGCTGATTCGGGCCAGTATGACCGTACCTCGGGATCGGGGAGGCCCCCTCCGCCCCCGTTGCTCGGAGACGAGCTGCCCGTTTACCTCCGCTGCTCTTCGCACCAGCCTGCACGGAGAAATCGATCGACTCGGAGGAAGAAACGCGGCTCACGAGCTGGCCGGCTGGTGAAGCTCAGAGCCCGGCGTTCTGCCTCGCTGTCGTCAGCTGATGGTCTCGATTCTCATCGCCAGTCTCCCGCGTGCACGGACCAGGAAAACAACGGGGATCTCCGGCCGGAGCAGCTCTCTGTGGGCAGCGAGCCGCGGGGCGCTCCCCCACCAGCTGTTAGCACATCAGCTGCTAGCAGCTCATCAGCGGCTAGCTCGGATATCATCAAATTCTGTGTTGTCAACGCCCGATCTGTTTGCAACAAAACGTTCATCCTCAGGGATTACTTTGAAGAGCACGACTTGGACTTTTTCTGCATCACAGAATCGTGGATGTCGTCGGGTGAGTCCAGCGCGCTGACGGAAATAATACCACCAAACTGTTTGTTTTTTAACGACCCGCGACCATCAGGTCGTGGCGGTGGGTTATTAACTATCTTCAAATCAACTTTTGACTGTAAACAACTGTCCATTCCAGTCTCCTGCTCTAGCTTTGAGCTGACTGTGTTTGAACTCGGACATTCACCTGTAACTTTGTGTGCTCTTGTCTACCGGCCGCCTCGTTCTAAGAACTTCATCAGCGAGTTTTCTGATTTCTTGGCTGAAATTACAGCTAAATATTCTCGGGTCGTCATTTCAGGCGACTTCAACTTGCACGTGTGTTGTCCTGAGAAGCCCATGGTTAAGGACTTTTTAGATTTATTGGACTCATTTAATTTAACTCAACACGTGAACTCTCCCACGCAGCAGCGTGGACATTTGTTGGACCTTGTTTTAACATGTGATGTGACTGTTTCAAACCTTGAAATAGGAGACACTGTATTCTCAGATCATAGGCCAGTGAATTTTCAGTTAACCATCCCCCATGTAAATCCTAAAACATGCATTCCTGCACGTAAAGGCAGGAATGTTAACCATTTAACTGCCGCACGTTTCACTGAGGTTTACAACAATGACATGTTAATTCAGCCCCCGGGGTTCCTCTCCAGCACTGAGGAGCTGACAAACCAGTTTGACTCTGTTTGTTTAAAGACTTTGGATAAAGTAGCGCCTATCAAAACGAGAAGACCAAAACTCAGGGCCGAACCGTGGCTGAATGACACGACCAGAGCTGCGAGGCAGCAATGCCGAAAGGTGGAGAGGAAGTGGAAAAAAGACAGTCTGCAGGTCTCTTTTGAGATGGTAAAAGAGAGCTGGCGCCGATATCAGAAAGCAGTGATAACTGCTAAATCACAATACTTCTCTGATATCATTGCTGCAAATTCTCGTAACCCTCGAGTTCTGTTCTCCACCCTAAACTCTGTTCTCCACCTCACTGAACAATCACCCATGGAAGCCTCGACTGAGCTGTGCGAGAACTTCCAACATTTCTTTTTAGATAAAATCGCAACCACCAGGGCTCTCATTTCTCCTCCATCTCACGATCCATCCATCCCACCTCAATCGGTTGCTGTGTTTGACCATTTTGAACCAGTCTCTCTGTCCTCTCTAGAGCAGGTCATGTGTAGCCTGAAACCATCTGGCTCCCCCTTCGATGTGGTCCCCCCTCGGCTTCTAAAGGAGGTTTTTCACACTCTAGGTCCTGCCATTCTCTCTATTGTTAATAGCAGTCTATCCTCGGGTGTGGTGCCAAAATCATTAAAACATGCTGCTGTTCAACCTCTCCTGAAAAAACCAAACCTCGACCCGTCAGTATTATCCAACTTCAGGCCTGTCTCCAGACTCCCATTTGTTTCTAAACTTCTAGAGAAAATAGTTGAGTCCCAACTAAAGTGCTTCCTGGAGGATCACGCTATCCCCGAGCTATTCCAGTCTGGCTTCAAATCCCTCCACAGCACTGAGACTGCCCTACTGAAGGTTTTTAACGACATCTTTCTATCCACAGATACTGGTGACTCTGTGCTGCTTGTCCTATTGGACCTCACATCCGCTTTCGACACCATTGACCATGAGATCCTCATTGCTAGGTTAGAGCAGTGGGTGGGCATCTCAGGATCAGCCCTAAACTGGTTCAGATCCTACCTCTCTGACAGGTCTTTTTGTGTGTCCATCAACGATTTTACTTCTGCAGTGGCGGCTCTTAAATGGGGGGTTCCGCAGGGGTCCATCCTGGGTCCTCTCTTGTTCTCCTTATACCTGCTGCCACTCGGTGCTATCTTCCGGAAACACAATATACCTTTCCACTTCTACGCTGATGACTGTCAAATCTACTTCCCCCTAAGACAAAATGGTACAGGCTCTATTCAACCTCTGCTCGACTGCCTGGCTGACATCAGGGACTGGATGGCTTTAAATTTCTTAAGCTTCAATGATAAGAAGTCTGAAGCCATATTGTTCCTTCCCAATGACACAACCTCAAACCACTGCATTGACCTGTCTGCTCTACCCCTGTCAGAAAAACAAAAAGTCAAAAATCTGGGAGTGATAATGGATCCTTCCATGAAACTCAACAGTCATGTAAACATGATTGTCAAATCCTGTTTTTTCCAGCTGAGGCGTCTGTCTAAGCTGAAGCCCATATTATCCAAAAAGCACCTGGAGACAGTGATTCACGCATTCATTACATCTAGGCTTGATTACTGCAATTCACTTCTGTTTGGCGTCAGTCAAGCCACCATTGCACGATTACAACTGGTTCAGAACGCAGCTGCCCGATTTTTAACCAGCACACGCAAAAGAGAGCACATTACACCAGTCTTGGCCTCCCTTCACTGGCTACCGGTTCATCTTCGAATCCAATTCAAAATTCTCATGTATGTCTACAAATCGCTGAACAGTCTCGCCCCCGCCTATCTCTCGGATCTGATACACCCATATGTCCCTCCTCGTGCTTTGAGGTCAGAGGATCAGGTACTCTTAATAGTTCCAGAAACTCGCCTTAAGCGCAGGGGTGACAGAGCGTTCTCTGTAGCAGGCCCAAGACTCTGGAACGAGTTACCGCTGCTCATCAAACAGGCCCCCTCCCTCTCGGTTTTCAAATCCCGGTTAAAAACTCACTACTACTCCATCGCTTTCAATGCCAGCTGATGTGTACTGGATCGTTTGATTTATGATCTGCAATGTTTTTATGTTTTTCGTGTTGTACTTCATTGTATGTGTTGCCTGTTGCGTGTTTGTTTGTCCAGCACTTTGGTGGACTTGTTCCTGTTTAAAGTGCTTTATAAATAAAATGGTATGGTATGGTATGGTATGGTATGGTAAACTAGGTCCATCAGGGCCATGATCCAAGCACAGCAGCTGTTCTAAAACAGAATGTGTCAGAAAGAAAAGTCCTCACCCTCAGATTGTTTCTGGTTTTTGCCAGCATGGAGTCCAGAAGCCTGGCTGAGGACTGTCTGTCTCTGGAGTCCACCGTGACATCCCTGCTCTCCAGCTCAGGTCACCTGAGGAGCAACTTGCAGCCTCCTGAGCTCAACTCATCCTTCAGATACAGGAACAAGGTTATTTTTTCTTTTGTTTTTGATGAACAGTGAAGGTTGGAGGTTGTCCATGCTGATGCCTTGTCACTCCTTCTTCAGATAAAAGCACCATAAAGTTGTTTTTTTACTGTGAAATATGTCAGTGTTAATTTTGTCGACTAATTATTTTCGTCGACTAAATGTTTTCATTGATTTGTCGACTAAAATTAGACTAAAACAAAAAAAATTCTGATGACTAAGTAATGACTAAAACTAAATGATGTTTTAGTCACATGACTAAGACTAAAACTAAATTAAAAATAGCTGTCAAAATTAACACTGAAATATGTTGTATTTTCTGATGACATGGACAACAGTCAAACCTAAAGCTTCATACTGATCCACTGCAGGACTATGATTCAGCCTCAGTGGCTCTGGACGCCTACATTGCAGACTTTGAGAAGAGCTGTCAAAACTGCCAGTCTTTGACGGGATCTCTGGTTCTGCCACACGACCCGCCATCCTCTTTGACCAAATCCAGAGTGGGCTCGCTCAGAAACAGAGACGGTACGACTCACTGTGCCTTTCAAACAAACTTTTGCACTCTTCTTGTTCTTTCTCTGCTTTGGGTCCAACTGTTGAACCAGCAGAATGGGCTCTTTGCACGTACGGCGCTGACGTCACATCCGCCTGAGCGAAATGCGACTCGCTAGCTTCCGCTTTGAGGAACTATGACAGCTAGGAAAGATAAACTTGTGTTTCAGAAACAAGTTAAACATTGTCACGAACACTGTTGTCAATGTCAATTTTATTTATATAGCACATAAAAACAACCGAAGTCGACCAAAGTGCTTTACAGTTAAAAAAATAAAAAACAACAGAGTAAAATGCATCTAGTGCCACTAAACATAATAAAGCTATCAGTAAATGCAACAACAATAAAATCTGCTCAAAATTTGATCTCACATTCTGCGAGGATCAAATGCCAAGTAAAAGAGATGAGTCTTAAGTGAAGATTTAAAAGTGTCAACAGTCTGAGCGGTCTTTACTTTCTCAGGTAAACTGTTCCACAGTTTTGGAGCAGCAACCGCAAAAGCCCGATCACCTCTGGATTTCATTCTGGATCTGGGGACATCTAAGAGAAACTGGTTGGTAGACCGGAGTGCTCTTACAGGAGTGTAGATATTAATAAGATCACATAAATATGACGGGGCCAGACCTTTTAAGATTTTAAAAACAAGCAATAAAATCTTAAAATCAATTCGATAGCAGACAGGGAGCCAGTGAAGGGATGCCAGGACAGGGGTTATGTGTTCATATTTTTTAGTTGAAGTTAAAAGACGAGCTGCTGCGTTCTGGACAGATTGTAAACGATGCAAAGATGATTTGTCTAAACCAACATACAGTGAATTACAATAGTCCAAGCGAGAAGTAATAAAAGCGTGAATCACCTTTTCAAGGTCTCTGAAAGAGAGACAAGACTTCACCTTGACAATGAGTCTTAGCTGGAAGAAACCGGATTTAACTACAGCATTTATCTGTTTCCATCCATCTTCTTCCGCTTATCCGGGGTCGGGTCACGGGGGTAGCAGACTAAGTAGGGAGGCCCAGACTTCCCTCTCCCCAGCCACTTGGAGCAGCTCCTCTGGGGGAATCCCAAGGCGTTCCCAGGCCAGTCGAGAAACATAGTCCCTCCAGCGTGTCCTGGGTCTTCCTCTGGGTCTCCTCCCGGTGGGACATGCCCGGAACACCTCACCAGGGAGGCGTCCAGGAGGCATCCCATTTATCTGTTTGTCTAATTTAAAAGCACTGTCAAAAATAACTCCCAGATTCCTGACATTGGAGTGGCTGTATGAAGCCAAGGGGCCAAGAACATTAAGAGTGTTACATTTACCAAAGCTGATGACTTCCTTTTATTTTCATTTAGATTTAGAAAATTAAGTTTTTAAGTTTGTTGTGTCCCTAAGTGCACAGCATCCTCAAAGTATAATGGTCTTTTAAGTTTCCACGGATTTCCAAGCGATGCTGAATTAAGAAGACAGTGGTTAGTGAGTATTCATCGAGACAAGTTTAACGTAAAGCCACAGCAAAGTCTGCAGCCTGCACTTCACTCCAGATCAGCTCGTTCAGTCAACTGCTGGGGGAGAAGGACGGTAAATGTATTGTTTCAATGGAATGACTACTCCATTCAGCCTTCAAGACCCAGTGCATGGGACCGAGTGAGGAGGCCTGAGCCAGATAAGCCTGCAGATGAGCAGCCTGTGGAATGCAGTCATACTCTGGATCACGATTATTGCTCTGTCCCAGAACCCGATGGCCTGGACATGGCAGTAAATGAAAACTCTAACTTAAAAGAAGAAATAGACACGTGAAAGATAGAGATGGAAGAACTTAAAATCCAATCTACGTTTGGATTACAACGGTTCGCAGGGTCCGATGATGACATCAGATTCTACACAAGGTAAGCTGCACTTCACTTGCAGATTAGCTTGACACATAACAATGAAATGTAAACAAAGTTGGGCAGTAACTAGTTACATTTACTTTGAAAAACTAAATACTTCTAGTAGTTTTACTACGCAATAGTTGCTACTTTTACTTGAGTACAATTTTTGGTTACTCAAGCCAACTCTGGTTATTTAACTGAACAAAGAACAATTATATTTTCATCAAAAAATGCAACAAACAGACTTACACTTCATGTTAAAGTCACAAGCTTCATAGTTCAAAAGTTATTTTCTGTTTGCTGAACCTGCTATGCCATATGGACATCGTGAAAATAAAGTAAACTTTATATATTCTTACTGGAAGTAATAATAATAAAAATAATAAGAGTAATTATGGTAGTATAATAATAATAGTAATTAGTGAATTACTAAAAATAATCAATGTTACTGTGTTCTGCACCAACAGATTTGCAAGTTATCGTCATTTCATGATGTTTTGGGAGCTCATTGAACCTTCTGTCCACAAAATGATTCACTCATCCAGAGCCAGAGCTGCGGAGGGAAGAGATGAAGCAGTAACTGCTGTCAGAGCAACACACACGGTTTGTATTTATGTTTATGTTTATGTTTATTAAATTTGTTCATTTTTTTACAAAAGAAACACAATACAAGACAATCCCATTAATGATACGTACACAATGTAAAAAAAATGAAAGGAAGCAGAAAGAAGAATAAATCTTATTATATCTGCCCCTTTTTTCAAACAATCAGATTAAACAATAATAATATTTCACCAGTAGTACAAAATGACTAACTCTTTCTAATTTTCTAATACTAATACGTAACTAATAATCGATACAAAACACATTAATAATATTTCACCAGTAGTACAAAATGACTAATTCTTTCTAATTTTCTAATACTAATACATAATTAAAAATTGATACAAAGCACATTAATAATCTTCCACCAGTAGTACAAAATGACTAACTCTTTCTAATTTTCTAATACTAATACATTACTAATAAATAATACAATACACATTATGCTAATTCATATATATTTTTTCAACAAATTCCTTTTGATCATTTTTTTAAATGTAAACAGTGACTTGGCATTTTTAACTACATTCTCCAAGCCATTCCATAATCTAATTCCCTGGATTGAGGTAGAACGTCCCTTCAAGCTAGTTCTGAATTGTGGTTTTACAAACATCTCTGTCCCCTTAAGATTATAACAACTTTGTCTTTTAACAAAGTGCATTTGGATATTTAAAGGTAATTTGTTGTTCTGAGCCCTATACATAATTGATAAAATATTATAATCAACCAAATCATGGAACTTCAATAATTTCAGTTGATAAAATAATGTACTGGATGGATGACAGTAATGTTTTCTAGTGATAATTCTTACAGCTCTTTTCTGTAATACAAAAATAGGCTTTGTGATTGTTTTACACGCTTTCCCCCAAACATCAATACAATAGATTAAGTGTGGAACAATGATTGTGTTATACAACAAATACAGAGCTTTATCATTCAATAGGTCTCTGACCTTGTATAGTACTGCAATCGATTTAGCTATTTTTATTCTTACAGAATTTATGTGTTGTTTCCATGTCAGTTTGTCATCAATAATAACACCCAAAAACTTCACCTCACTCACTCTACAAATCTCAACACCCTCAATTTTGAGTGGAACATCAACAGTTTTCTTTTTATTACTGAATATCATGTAATTAGTTTTTTCTAGATTTAATGATAATTTATTGATTTTAAACCAAGTTTGTATTTTGGTAAATTCTGTCTTTATCAATTCCAACATTTGTTCTATATCTTCACCTAAACAGAAAAATGTGGTATCATCAGCAAAAAGTATACATTTAAGGAGTCCTGACACATTTACCAAGTCATTCACATATAAAATAAATAGCTTTGGTCCAAGCACAGAGCCCTGGGGAACTCCACATGTGATATTACAGAGGTCAGATCTTACATCATTTATTTGTACAAATTGTTTCCTATCTTTCAAATAGCTAGATACCCACTGTAATGCTGGTCCTCTAATACCATATTTGTTCAGTTTTTCAAGGAGAATGGTGTGATCAATAGTATCGAATGCTTTTTTTAAATCAACAAAAATACTGACACAGTATTGTTTTTGATCGACAGCAGTAGTTATTTGTTCCATTAATTCCATGAGAGCCATTGATGTAGAGTTTTTAGCTCTGAACCCATATTGACTATTGCTTAGAATATTTTGTTTGTCTATAAATTGATCTAGTCTGTTCACAAAAAGTTTTTCAAGAATTTTAGAAAACTGTGGTAACAAGGATATAGGTCTATAATTGTTGAACACACATTTATCACCATTTTTAAAAAGAGGAACTACCTTAGCTACTTTCATATTATCTGGAAATATTCCTGTTGAAAATGATAAGTTACATATATATGTAAACGGCTCAATAACAATATTTGCAGCTTGCTTGAGTACACGTTGCTTATGCTGGAAGAAGAAATGAAATAAACGTGTTAATACAGATTAGTTATACAAAAATGTTATCTCCAGATAGTGCTGCTTGCATTTTATTTTATTTTTAAAAATGTATGTCTGCCTTTGCTTTTTCTCCTACCAGAGGCATTCCTTGCAACCCATTGACGAGCTGTTCCTATTCCAAATGTACCTGGCTGCGGGTCTTAACGAGAGAGAGTTGGCAAACCGGTTTAATATTCACCCTTCCACTGCAAGCCGCATTATTTGTTCATGGACCAATTATTTGTACACACTTTTGGGTTCTTTGTGTATCTGGATTGATGCAGAGGACATACAAGCCCACCTCCCTGATGACTTCAATGATTTTCACGATACACAGGTAATAGTAGATTGTACTGAGCTCAAATGCCAAACTCCTGCTTCTCCTCTCCTCCAAAGTGAGATGTTCTCCAAATACAAGTCTCACTGCACAATGAAAGGTCTGATCGGAATGGCTCCCCACGGTGCAGTGACCTTTGTTTCGTCACTCTATGAAGGGTCAGTAAAGCCCCCAGTATAGCTCCGCGTTAGTCCGAGCGCCGCGGCACGCCGTGTGAGCGCCGCGGCACAAGCCTTTGATCGCGGGCGTGAACGCGCCAAGCTCAAATTTTATGACCGCCTACGCGCGCGTTGATAAACTGCCTCGCACCGGACTGTTTTGAGACACAAATGTATTAAATTCCTCTTCTTCATCGCTGATCTGGCATTTTCTTTTGTTTTTTTTGCCAAAAGTCAAGTGATCACTTGAAGCTGTCACCATTCGCTTTCCTCCTCCTCCGAGGAGGAATGAATGAATTTCTCACGAGCGAACTAAAGTCATGTCCAACGAGGCTGCACCAGGTTCTAAATATTTCCTGGTGTGCAGGTCTGCTGTGTGGGCTGAAGGAGCAGCGCTCCCTGTTTTTATTTTATTTTTTAAAAACTTTTTATGAACATATAAACACAGAAAACTGCTGCGCAGCCCTCTGTCTTTTTTCTCCAACCCGACATGTCAATCATTTCAGTAGGCGTGTCAGCAAATGACCAATCAGCGACCTCAATTTGTCTCGTAGGTAAACGCTCCGCCCGGCTGCAGCTGCTGGAGCCTGCACTCCAGAGAGCTGCGCTTGCACAGAGTATAATATGAACTGCCGGTGCGCAGCACACGCGAGTCCAGCGGCGCTGGGCACAACGCACAGCTATACTGGAGGCTTTAGTGACAAAGAACTCTTTATGAGGTCAGGGTTGGCTAACCTTCTTACTGAAGACATGGCCATAATGGTAGACAAAGGATTCCTCATCTCCGACTGTGTGAAGTGCAAGGTGTACTGTCCACCTTTTCTCAGCAAAAAAAGTCAGATGCCAGCACAAAATGTCCTCCAGACAGAAAATTGCACGTCTGCGAGTTCACATTGAGCGTGCAATCCGAAGGGTTAAAGAAAACAAACTGTTTGAGTCTGTTATCCTGCTATCAATTGTTGGAAGTATTAATGAACGTTTTACTGTGACTTGCCTGATGGTTAATTATCAAAATAAACCTCTTGTCAGGGCATGGGCTAAGTAAAAGCAAAAAATCTCTGATGGACATTGTCTACACGAAATGAGTTCTTACAGAAGCATTTAAATGTATTTTTATCGTTATGAACTGATTGCATGTTATCAAATTTCATGAATAAATATGAAGACAAATAAACATTTCTTGTTTTTCACATTTCACTTGCTTTTCACTTGCTTAAAAAACACAAGCTAAACACAAACTAAATTACAGGCCAGAGCTGACAACTTGAAATTCATATTATTTTATTTTATATTTATTTTATTTTATTATATATTTATTTTATTTTATATATATATTTATATAAAACAAATCAAACTAATTCTTCAAATGATAACGTGTTATGAAACAAAGTGTCTTTTTTATCTTTTGAATTTCATAGTATCTACAGCACACAACTTATTCAAAAACAAAACTTGGGGCACATCCATTCATTAAACTTGGCCAAATAAAGCATGATTGTCCCAAATCCCATTCTTGGGCATAATAAAATAATTTCTGAAGCCGGACGGAAAATTAAGATATAGTATTCCTTTCTTTAAACAGATCATTTTTGTTTTTACTACTGTAAACTTTTTTGTCATCTGAAACGTGTTACTTTTTTTTGTGCAAGAAAAAAAACTTAACATCTACCATTGTATTGCAGTTCTAATTGAAATAGAATACTGTATATAGTTTTTTGGCCAGGTTGTTAAACTTGACTATTTTTATTGTGTAGTAAAACCTTTGGAGACTACTATTACAGAAGTAGAACCTCATATTTTATGCGCTGCACATTGAGAGGTAGGGGAGTGGTGGCGCAGAGGTTAAGAAGGTGCGCTTGTGATCGGTAGGTCGCCGGTTCAAGCCCCGGTACCGACAACATCAAAAGATGTGGGTGGGATAAGTGAAGCGGTCACACTTATCTCCACTCTCATCTGCCCCACTCTGGGCCCTTGAGCAAGGCCCTTAACCCCCACCATCTGCTCCCCCGGGAACCCTAGATATCAGCTCTCTGCTCCACACAGAGGGCTGTGGTTGCTCGGTGGTCTGTGGTTGTGTCAGGAAGGGCATCCGGCGTAAAAACACTGCCAAATCTTCGTGCGACCAGTTCGCTGTGGCGACCCCTAACGCAGGGAAAAAGCCGAAAGAAGAAGAAAAAAAAAAAAAAAANACATTGAGAGGTACTTTTTGCATGTAAACGTTAAAATAGAAGTGGTCACAGTTCTGTCTGATTCTTTCTTTGAACTTCCATGTCTGGATCCAGTTGCTGCACAAAGAAATCCTCTTCTGCCCAAACAAAGAAGTCACACCACATAAGACCAGTAATAAGAAGCTGGCCTTGGACCTGCCAGTAGTAAGCATGAGTTTTCCTTAATTTTAAAATCCCGTCCGACATCTGCAAGTACTTGCAGTCAACATAACTTTTTTCATTTGGACATTTAATTTCAACCAAGCCAAATGATGATGTTTCCCTGGGGTCATGAACAAGGCCATCAGGGGAGGCACCTAACCACGGGGCCTCAGGGTGAATTACTAGTCCACAAGGTGAATAACTCACATTATACTGTAATGGTGGGTGTATTCTTTAGTTGCTTGAAACTCCATGTCAGAACCTCTCCTCATTTCTGCAGTTTTTTTGGTACCCCTGATCATTCGCTCTGCAAGAGATTCAGCAGTACTGTGACTTCTCACAAGACACACCTCCCTAAATCTTGATGAGGTTATTCTTGATTGTCGCAGCATGTGCCACTCATGAACATGGCTCTGGTCTTGCGTTGAGGTCTCAATTTTGTGCGCCATTGCCAAGGATAACTGCAGACTCTGCAAATAAAAATGTTCCTCTTCAGTGCACACCCAGACTCACTCGGTTGGTTGAAGAGAAGGACAAGGTGGAGCATGCTAATGTAACTCTATGTATCGTGTTACGAGTTTGGGCTGCTGATAGGACAGTACACTTCCTTTCTGCACTAGTCCAAATTCAGAATCCACAAGAGGCTTCTCCACACTCATCCCCATAGTTGTCACCAATGGCTTCTCCAGTGGATCCAAATCGCAGTATACCTGTAGTGGACCTACCCAGGGTCAAATTAAGGTTTTTGAACTGTCCAGTGATGACCTTTACTGACCTCTCAGTAAAGCAAGACATTTACTACAAAATCATTCATTTAGCTATAATCTGATAACATAGTCACCAATAAGAGACTATTTCTATCTTTGATTTTAGGCTGATGTGATCAAAAGAATAACTTTTGTCATTTTCATGATGTGTGCTTTTAAGCTGTGTTATTCTGTGAGAGTTAAACTGTGTTTCACTGCTGTGTCAAAGGTGCAATTAAGTCATCCAGAGACTTCTTTTAATTTTGTTAATTCAAATGTTATCAAATGAATAATTTTATTTGTAAGAGCATCAGTACATTTTAATGTCAGATAAATCAAATACTCTGCTTAATTCAAAATGTTGTACATGGAGGATTTCTCCTCTCCTCTCGAACTTGCATGTGAAGATAAAAGGAACACTTTATCTCATTCATTTTAGCTTGAGCTCAGGACAATCTAGACACCCAGAGACTTTTGTTTTTGTCCTATTTAATAATCAAGCTATTATCATTAATAGGTCCCATATGTTATGCTCTGATGACGTTTGTTTATTCATACAACAATGTTGGTAATGAGTTAAGAAAGTTCTAAATCTGCTGTATCATGAGACTGGCGTCTTAAACTAACTTTCTTATCCTTTCTGACATTTTTAATCTAACTTATGCCTCCTCTCAGTGGCTCCTGGCCTAACAGACCGAATGAGAAAGAGCTACGTCTTTCTAGGTCAAGTTAGCCTTAAAAGAGCTCTGACTTCCTGTTTTCCTTAGAGTTTGCTGAGGACCTCGAGCTATGAGGTTCCCCAAAGAACTGATGATCGTCTGGTCAACACGCTAATGACCATGTCATTCAGTTAAAGACTTATAACATGCCAAGTTATAAGCCATCTTCAACAGCTGAAAAGCTCTCTTTTATTGACATTCCTTTAAGGAACGTCTTATCTTGAAAACAACACCAGGAGCTGCCGTTACTTTCGGTTCGAGTCAAGGCGCACGTCTGGAGACGCTGAGAACGGTAAACGAACTGACCAAACTGGACCGAGGGAGACTGACCATCTTCACGAGGTAACAAGTCGTCAAATGCTTTGCCAAGGGTACCAACGTGTAGCCGAGTTCGGCCGGAGAGCTGCCATGCTTCTGGTTAAACACATCAAGATAACTCCCTGACTCTTAACTTTTCTTCCTCCATTTCTCCTCCTAAATCTTTCCCTCTCTATCTAAGCTGGAAACTATATTTTTTAAGTTAAAGAGCCCACAGACTAAATATGCTTAACATCTAATATTTATGTCTGTTGTGTTAAATTTAAGTGTGCTGACGTATTTGAATTGAAAGAAAGTGAAATCATGTCAATCAAGTGTAATGGTGTTAATTTAGTTGATTTATTTTAAATAAATGGTAGTGTCGCCTGGCATACCAAACTAAGTTAATGTCCATTGTCACTTAATGGCTCTGTTTATTTATCCATCATAAAGACCACAGAAATATTGGGTAAACTGAAAAAGAACAGAATCCGTGAACATTTACTATTCAATCTGAATAAGTAAATTAATTAAGATAAAGAGGTCAGTATTAATATTGACCTCCTCATAATTCTTACATCTGGTGGCCTTCGTACGTGGTTCTGAAAGTTTATTGATTTCTGTGGTTTCTCATGAACTGTAACGTCATGTTTGCATAAGTGGATCCAAGTTTTAAACTCTGAGGATAATGATTTTGGCTGGAAGTGTTCAAAGCAGGCAGATTCTGCATGTTTTTATCATTTGAAGCTGTGAGATTATTATTGTTTCAACTCTGTTAGACGCTGTTGGAAGCATTCAGGTGAAGTTTTGTCAGCCGTGGTCTGTGGTGGTTCTGGTCCTGGTTCGGTCCAGTTCACGCAGACTCCTGTACAAAGCTTTGTTTGACCGCCGAGTCAAAAGCCTGAAAGCTAATTTAACATCTACAAGATTGCTGTTGTGGTATTTTACATTTTAGAGCAGGTCAGAGAAGCATATTACTGTAGAACGTAGTCGGATAGTGGTTCTGTTCAGACCCGAGTTTCTGATCCACGACGAAGTGGACCAGAACCGACGTTGACGCGCTCCGAGAGAGTCCGTGTTTGTTCAACAGCTGCAGTGCTGTGTTACTGAGCGTAACTAACCCCGGAATTACACCACATGCGTTACGGCTCCGCCCCGCTCCGGTCCGACCTCCGCAGCAAATACGCACCCATTATAATCAATGACAGAATTTACACTGGCTCCGCACGGCGGCGGCGAGCTGCGGAGAGCGGACGGCAGTCCGTCAAAATTAGAAAATTTTCTATTTCTGCCGGATGACGGAGCTGTGCCGGAGTCAACTTTTGAAGATTACGTCGCACCAACAGGAAAAGGAACGAGCACAACTTCCGTATTTACAAAATAAAATCACCACGGGCGGACTAATCCTAGCTCTATACGGATTTATTTGTACAAAAATGCTGTCAAACTATCAATTATGACTATTCTATGACTAAACTATTATATTTATGACTATGACTACACCTAATAACGCAATACAAAAATAAATAAATAAAAAAGTATTTTATTCTGAAATGTAAACATCACTTCCTGTTGCTCAAACCATGTAGCTCATTTACGAGAGAAGATCAAGGCAGCAGTCTCTCTACAGTTGTTCTCCTTCTTTCCACCGAATGAATTGTTTTGTTCTGACTTACTTATTTATCACTTGATTTATCGCGCGATCTCGCACGTGTCTTGGAGCGGCGCATCCAGGCGGACCTGAGCGGAGCGGAGGCAGTGGAAATTGGACTCGTTCAGCTGCGACCTGCGGACCGGAGCGGGGCGGAGCCGCGTGCAGTGTAATTCCGGGGTAAGTTGGCCTGTCTAGGTGTGTTCGCCGCATGTTTCAGAATTTTGGAAAGTTAATTTGTAGCGTCTGAGTTGTTTTAAGAGTCTATAAAGTTGTGGTCTGTTGTGCGAGCTAACGTTAGAGCTACGTGTCCAAGTACACGTTTGTTTATGAGCTGTGATTGGATGAAACGAGAGCTGGGAGCTGTCAATCACTCGTAGCGAACGCTGATTCGCTGTAGTGGGAACGCACGCCGTTGCGACCAACCCACTTTGTCGTCATTTCCGGTACTTCATTGGTCGAAGGTTAGAAAACTACATTTACCATGGTTGCTTGGGAAAAGGACTACAAGCACTGTGATTGATTGGTTGACGTCACGTATCTGTGTAGCGAGCTCCGCCTCGCTCAGCACAGCAGAGCTGGTGACGCGCTGCGTCGACCCGCCTATTTGTGTCGTCATTTCCTGGTGCACTTTGAGTGACGAACAGTCACGTTCACAAAAAACATCATAAAAAGTCAGCATTTTATGGTGAGTTACCAGCTTTTAATTTTGTTCTGTACACAAACAATAGCTCCTGTTTATTTTAAATAAAATATTTAGAATAACAGAGGTACGGACAAACATTTTTGCTTATTTTAAATACAAAGAATTTAAAATAACAAACAAAAGTACAGTTTTCACTCCAGATAACTAAAAAATTTTTCCTTTCTCTTCCTTTCTCTGACACATCATCTTCCACAGTCGTCCTGTGCACATTTAAACTTTCCTGTTTATTTCAAATAGTGAAAAGTTTAGAATAACGAATACAGAACATCTTTTATTTTGATTTTCACTGAAAATCCAGATAAAAGATGGCAGGCACAGAGGGTGAGACCCCTGACACCTCTGATACAGGGCAGCCTGTGCCACCTCAAGGCCACGACCCGACCAAAGCAGATTGGATCGAATGTGCCTTATTTTCACTCACAGGGCCCATCACAAACTACCATGAAGAGACACAGTTGATGGAGGAAGCAGATGTGGACAGTGCATTAAAAACTGTAACAGCTGGAACCACAACGGCTGAAAAGAAAGCAGACAGAGATAAACGTTTGGCTAAATTAAGCCTTCTGTTAAAGGCCAAGCTAGACTTTGAAACTGCTGTACGCCGGGCTGTCTCTACATCATGTTTAACAGCACAAATGGAGGTTGCCGCTTTACAGCAGGAGGTAAAGAGTTTAACACAGTCGAGTATTGGCAGCGCTGAACAAACGCGTAGTCTCTACGAAGAATGCAAAGTGTTAAAAAGGGATTTTGACCAATCACAAGTTGATTTGGAAAAATGTGTGGTGGAGAAGGATAAGTATTACCATCAATACAAGTCGATTCAGGCGGATTGTGGGGAGGCACGAGACGCGCTGGAAAAATGCACGGACACCCTGGAATCATTATCACTACGGTACACAAGGCTGCAAGAAGATTATAGAAAATCACAAGAACAGCACATGATGTTACAACGTGAAAATGATGGGTTAAAAGTCCAACTGAATAGTTGTAAAATAGAGCGTGCATCAGCAATGAACAAACTCTTTGAAGAAGAGAGAAAATGTTTGGGTCTCATGAGTAAACACCTTGAGAACTCACCGCCTCCGCTGCCTCCTCCCATACCTGATGACCTACTCCCTCCTCCACCGCCCCCGCCCATGCCAGATGCACTACTCCCTCCAACACCACCGCGCCGTCCCTTAGGGCCTCTAAAACCGACAATCCCACCGGATGCACCGGTGGGTGGATCTGATAATAACCCACAAATACCTCTATCAATGGCTGAACTACGGAATATGGCGAAAAGCATTCAAACCTTCGCCCCTGGCCCAATGGGCTCACACGAAACCAAGATCTATCTCGAGGACCTTGATTTCCAGCTTCAACGTTTCCCAGAAGCTACAGATGATGATAGAATCTGTCTGTTAAGGTTAACATCGGACAGGACGGTGCATGCTTTTATGAAGCGTCAACGAGAAGCAGTGATGAAAGACTACAGTCTTCTCTGTGCTGCGCTGATAAGGGAGTTTTCTCCTTGCACGGGGCCCGATGGCATCATAACAGCAGCTAACATCAAGCAAGGTAGGAATGAACACCCAAGGTCATATTATGACCGAATATTCCGTGCCTATTTCGGGGACAGATGCGAACCTGAAATGGAGGAGGAGGTAGGGTTTAAGTATATTTTCAGCCAAAACCTCTGCCCTGACATAAGAGAGAAAGTACATGTCAGCGCAAACTATAAACGGAGGTCCATCGAAGACATAAGAGAGTGCGCGATAGATGTTTTTACAGGTCGCACACCAAACAAAACACCCTTTGAAGTGTGTCCTGGTGAAAAGGTCAAATACCAAACGCTAGACCTTGAAGGAGCAAGAGCGCCAGCTCACTCTTTTAAGGAAGCCGAGAATAAGCAAAATTTCCAACCTGACAGACCGCAAAATGAAGGTGTCCGCTGGAACAAAGACCAAAAGGGGTCCAGAGACCCCAAGTGGTACAGGCCGCATCAAGAGGAAGAGCCCCATCAAAAAAGGAAGGCTTTCCAAAAGAAAAAGAAATATGGGTCCCAAGGAGACTCATATGAAAGAGGGTGGTCCCAGAGAGGACCCCCGAGCAATGCGCCAGCTCCTGCACCTCAAACTGAACAGTCTGGGGCGAGGAAAAACCCACAGAAGTTCCAGAAAAAAGGCCCTAAACCTCTGTCTTCAGAAGAGATGGAGAACATACGTCGGTTGTTAGAAAGTTTGAAAAAAACAAACAAGGAAAACAAACCTGGTGTGATGTGTAGCACTATCATTGATAGTGACTCAGAACACACAAATAACAGCAATGCCACGATTGCTGACAGTCACCAAGATACTGATGGTCAGGATGCTGACAATCAGGGTATAGACAGTCAACAAGATGTTGACTGTAAACATGACGTCATTGTTACAGAGTCCGAGAGCCCCTCATCAGAAAAAGGGGGGGAAAGCGCACTCACCAAAGACAATGACTCGTCACAGACCGATCACTCAGACCCATGTGTGACTGCACTACCAATACAGGTGAATGAAATTCACACAGACAATGGTAGACGTAACAAACGTCGAAAAAAACCTGATAGGTTCCTGTGTAACATTATCAGGAAGGGGCCCGCTAAGAAGGCTTACCTGTCAATCACTTTAGAAGGGGTCCTCACAGAAGAGGCCCTCCTGGATGGTGGGGCTGACATAACCATTATGTCTCCCACACTGTTGAAGGAGCTAAGGATAGCCGCTAGCGGGGTTGACAGGGAAATACCCCTCAAAGAATGTGCTGTAGTACTGCAGGGACTCTCAGAGACGAGAACAACCCTTACAGCTATAGCCATGGTTCATATGCAGATTGGTGAAATGACGCTATACCACCCGGTACACGTGTCCACCGTTGACTCATTCCCATTTTTGGTTGGCCAAGACTTTATAAACCGCTTCGACGCGATTATAGATTATGGTGATCAAACAATGTGGACCAGAGTGAGCCAACCACTGCCAATCGATATGCCTACACAAGGTGACACTGACTGTCTAACAGCAGGTACCGCGGAAGGCACAAAGGGGTCCTCCAACGAGAGCACAATCCCGGTAAGTGAACCTTCAGCAACAGGTGAGGCAGAAAAGGCCCAACAAGAGAGCCTCCTCTGCGAGCTGGAACAGTCAGCACCCACTGAACACTACCTACCACGGGTAGTCAAAGGTGTTGAGATCCAAGGATCCCACGCCGATGATGCTGTTTTGTCTCCTTGGACGGAGAAATCAGCGATCAGCCAAGCTTTCTATGGAACCTTGGTTGAGAAACAGTTGGGTCTAGATATGAACAAAAAGGCTTTCCGCTTTTCGTTAGACCCCAACGATAAACAGGTAATGACCGCAATAGGGATCATTGCCCTGAAACTAATCTGGAACCAACGAGAACTGGATCACCCGTTCCTCGTGGTCCCGAACTTACCACATGCAACCTACATAGGCTCTGACATTTTGGTAAGATTAGGTGTCCGAGTGGACATCAACAACAATGTACTGTGGTCACTGGATACGGCCACAAAGGACTCTCCTGTGCTGACCACAGAGAACCTTAAGGCTGGACAGACCATTCCAGAGGTCTGCCAGATTGCTAACAGCCATAACACTGCGGTACCACCTCAGGTTATGAACAAGCCAGTGATGTGTCACATCATGAAAGGACAAGCTAGTAGCACAAAACAGGCATACTTTCAACCATCTCCTATGTTTTTCAACTTAGGACTGTCCATGGAGGCCACATGCCAAGTGACCCTCGACTGCAGAACCACGACTGTTGCTGTGTGCAACACAAGCACAGAAGAGGTACTGATCCCAAAAAACACACAGCTAGGATGGTTGATCTCTACTGATTTTCATGATTTTGAGCTAAGCATTCCATTTCTGGGAGGACTCCCAGAAAACTTGATCCCAAATCAACACACGGGGCAAGTCTTGTTCACGAAACCAACACAGGCCATAGCTCTCTTCTCCCCCAATGATTCCGACCATGACACAGTCAACCGGTTCGGTTTCAACCGAGGAGACAGTCTAGGTCCTCAAACTTATAGTGCCCTACCTGTAGACAGGTTTCACGACACTGAAAGGGACTCAATGGAGCTCCCCAAAGGACAAGAACCCCTCTCAATTGCTTCACAGATTGAACAGGTGGTCGCTCAAGCCGACGCCCTGAAAACTGATGAAGAAAGGGACAAACTTCGCAAAGTTCTTTTAACGTATGAGAAATCATTCTCAGCTGACTCGATGGATTGTGGGTTGACCACGCTCCACACAGTGAGCATCCCAACCCCGCCTAATGCTCCCCCTGCATTTGTCAGACAGTACAAGATTCCTCTGGCAGCACATCAACCTATCAGAGAAATCATTAATGACCTGTTAGAAAAAGGTATCATCCGATACTGTAACAGCACTTACTCTGCGCCTTTATGGCCGGTGTTAAAACCAAATGGTAAGTGGAGACTCACTATAGACTACCGAAAGCTAAACAAACAAGTTCCCTTATCCAGATGGCCTATGACGCAACTCCAACAGGAACTGCCCAAGGTCACCAATGGTAAGTACTTCTCGACCCTCGACGTCGCCTCTGGTTTTTGGACCATCCCTGTGCGCGCCGAGGACCAGTACAAACTAGCTTTCACTTTTGGTGGCCGTCAGTACACCTTTAACAGGTGTCCCTTTGGCTACGCTAACTCACCTGCAGAGTTCAACATCTTCTTGAACAAAGCATGTCCAGACGCCCACGAGCGTGGAACACTGATCTACGTGGACGATGTCCTTTTGAGGCAGCCAACACTGGACTCACATTTGGCTGAGATCGACCACGTTCTGAATCAGCTGACAACTGCTGGTGCTAAGATATCACTGTCAAAATGCCAATGGTGCAGAACCAAAGTGGACTACGTTGGCCTACTTGTAGGTCCTGACGGAGTACAACCACAGCTGACTCGCACCCAAGGCCTCGACAATCTCAAAGTCCCCACCAATCTCAAAGAACTACAAAGTTTTCTGGGCGTGTGTAACTACTCGAACCAATTCATCGAAAACTATGCGGACCTTGCGAAACCACTGACTGAACTCCTTAAAAAAGACGTACCATTTGTTTGGACTGACAAACAGCAACAGGCAATGGACGCTCTTATAAACAGGATCAAGTCAGCCCCTTGTTTAGTCTACCCAGACTACAACAAAGAGTTTTACTTGGAAGTGGGCTTCTCAGCTCATTGCATAAGTGCAGGTCTGTACCAGATACACGACAGAGACAAACGTGTAGTAGCCTACGCCAGCAAAACGATGGCAGGCCCCGAATTGAGATTCTCAGACTGTGAGAAAGCTTTACTGACCACAGTGTGGGCAGTTAAACATTTCTCCAGCTACATTGGTGGGCAGAAAATCATTGTGGAAACACAACACCAGCCAGTGACCTTCCTTAACAGTGAACGCATCAGAGATGGTGTGGTGACAAACTCAC
>JBBPBX010011991.1:39883-54851 GCA_038048925.1 Garcialebias charrua | reverse complement strand
ACAGGAGCATAATAATTTCTAGAAAAAACCAAAAACAGGTCGGAGTCACTTTATTTTTTAATTTAGTCATCCAGTTGGGTTATTCGTTCTGAAACATTTAATAAAAGTAAAGGGGTGCAGGTACAGAGTTTAATAACTGTTTGGAGTCAGATGAATAAAAGAAGAGGACAGATTGGGGTTTGAAGAATAAATAATAATAATAATAATAGTAATGAATTCAATTTATAACGCACTTTTCATTAATGGAAATCTCAAAGTGCTAAGGAGGGAGTAGCCCTCACAGACAGGTCTTAAATGAATACATATTTATAGATGTGGAAAATGGATTTAAAATTCATTCATTTCTAAATTTTGATGCACTTTTAACATGCAGGAAAGGGTTTTAACAGAACTGTTTTTTTGTATGTCCAGAAGCTCAGATTTAGCTTTTTTAGATTTCTCTACATGGATTATGGAGCATGCATCAGGGTATTTAACAAAACAGTTTGTTGAATAAATGTTTTAAAACGTGCAATCACTGATCATTTCTTTAATATGTAATGCACTTAAATGTTAAACTGAGTACAAATGTAAAAGGACAATTAATTTAATGTTAATATTTTTATAATTTCTTTATTCTTTGCACTAATATAAAGACAAAAGTGGACTTTTGGAATGAGTATTCTGGTCTGACCCCCTTGAGATCAGATTAAGCTGTATGCGGCCCCTAGATCAAAATGAGTTTGACACCCCTGGATTAATAGTTATATACCTGGAACAACAGGCCAAAATGAAAGAGCCCATATTTTTACTTTGAATAAATGAGCCACTGAGCTTAATAATTTCAATCACAATCTTATAATAATATAACAATGACCTTTTAATTAGCAGAAACTAAAACAAAACCTGCTGCTGATTATATGTTTGAGAGTACAATTCTTGTCTTGAACCCAAATTCATTCAACCTTTATATATACAGGCTAGCCTCGTTGAGCCACGGGGACTCATTTACAAGAGGGACCTATCTCACTCACACCCAGGGTCAATTTAGAGTTACCAATCAGCCTAACATTAAAATTAAATTAATTTAATTAAATGAAAGTGGTAGCACCTCCAATTAATGGGCATTTTTTTATATGGTTATTAATGCTCCATAACAGTTTTGCATGAGTTTATGGACTGTTTATTACGATTACCAATAGATTAGAGATCAGTATAACAAATGTGTTCGTTAGAGAAACAAACCCCATAACCCAAATCTAGCCTAACCATGTAGTAACCAAAAAGATTAAGAAATGGCTGTCAGGTAAACGTCATTGCAAAAAATGTTCCGGCACAGTCTTCGGTTATGTAGTTTTATTAAAAAATTTATGAAAACAGATTACTTTTTCAGTTAATTCTATTTGATTTAAACAGTGCATGCAACTAAAACATAAACACGCTAAAATGTGTCATTGTAGAGTTATTACTACTGCAACCAAACTTGAAAAAAGCACAATGTAAAAATGTAAAAAGTAAATAAAAAGTTTAATAATGAAAAAACAAAGACAGTGTTGAAACTGTCTTTGAAAATGTTCATAACAGCAGCACTCATGCAAACTACTACAGCAGGGCAGTTAAAAAAAAACACATATCTGTGAATAACTGACCTCTGCAAAACTAAAAATATTAAGAATAGAAGATATAAACAAAATAAAACGAGTTTTCGCACTACGAGCAGCCATTTTGTTTGTCATGTGTGACGTCAACCGATTCTTGTTCTACACTCTCTCGTACTACATTCCCACTGGTTTCAGGCTACTGCCATCTGTCAATGAACAGCGCGCAACCATAAATGCACACAGCGCGTGGCTAGAGAGCGCACGGACTCCGCGGAGCATGCGCGAATACCCAGAGCGCGACTATATCCGAGGCTTGAGTGTTCCGCATGAGGCTGCTTTTATTAGGTTTTCAGCTAGTGCACCTGATTGTGAGCTGCAGTGCCGACAGGTGTTTGGAGCGTTGGGAAGGCGGGGCGCTCGGTTCTGTTGACGGGGCGGGCGCCCCGTCAATATAATGGTAGGGGAAACACTGTTATATATTTGTTTAAATTCATCAACTTTCTATATTGTCTGGTTTTTAAAACCATGCTTACATGTTGTAAACTAAAGAACGTGCATTGAAGAGATTTAATAAAAAATGTTGCAATGGTATTGTGCTTGTGTAACCGTGGCAGAGTCTTTATAAATCCATCCATCCATTTTCTTCCGCTTATCCGGGGTCGGGTCGCGGGGGTAGCAGCCTAAGTAGGGAGGCCCAGACTTCCCTCTCCCCAGCCACTTGGAGCAGCTCCTCTGGGGGAATCCCAAGGCGTTCCCAGGCCAGCCGAGAAACATAGTCCCTCCAGCGTGTCCTGGGTCTTCCTCTGGGTCTCCTCCCGGTGGGACATGCCCGGAACACCTCACCAGGGAGGCGTCCAGGAGGCATCCTAACCAGATGCCCGAGCCACCTCAACTGGCTCCTCTCGATGTGGAGAAGCAGCGGCTCTACTCCGAGTCCCTCCCGGATGACTGAGCTTCTCACCCTATCTCTAAGGGAGAGTCCAGCCACCCTGCGGAGAAAACTCATTTCAGCCGCTTGTATCCGAGATCTTGTTCTTTCGGTCATAACCCAAAGCTCATGACCATAGATGAGGGTGGGAACGTAGATCGATCGGTAAATTGAGAGCTTTGCCTTTTGACTCAGCTCTCTCTTCACCACGACAGACCGGTACAGCGCCCGCTTCACTGCGGACGCTGCACCTATCCGCCTATCGATCTCACGCTCCAGTTTTCCCTCATTCGTGAACAAGATCCCGAGATACTTAAACTCCTCCACTTGGGTAAGGACCTCCTCCCCGACCCGGAGAGGGCACGCTACCCTTTTCCGGCTCAAGACCATGGCCTCGGATTTGGAGGAACTGATCCTCATCCCGGCCGCATCACATTCAGCTGCAAACCGCTCCAGCGAAAGCTGTAGATCACGAGCTGATGAAGCCAATAGGACCACATCATCTGCAAAAAACAGAGAAGCGATTCTAAGGCCACCAAAACGGATCCTCTCAACACCTTGGCTGCGCCTAGAAATTCTGTCCATAAAAGTTATAAACAGAATCGGTGACAAAGGGCAACCTTGGCGGAGTCCAACTCTCACCGGAAACGAGCCTGACTTACTGCCGGCAATGCGGACCAAGCTCTGACACCGGTCGTACAGGGACCTAACAGCCCATATCAATGGGCCTGGTACCCCATACTCCCGGAGTACCCGCCACAGAACCCCCCGAGGGACGCGGTCGAATGCCTTTTCCAAGTCTACAAAGCACATGTAAACTGGTTGGGCAAACTCCCACGCACCCTCCAGGACCCTGTTGAGGGTGTAGAGCTGGTCTAGTGTTCCACGACCAGGACGAAAACCACACTGCTCCTCCTGAATCCGAGGTTCGACTATCCGACGGACCCTCCTCTCCAGAACCCCTGAATAGACCTTACCAGGGAGGCTTAAGAGTGTGATCCCTCTATAGTTGGAACACACCCTACGGTCCCCCTTTTTGAATAGGGGAACCACCACCCCAGTCTGCCAATCCAAGGGAACTGCCCCCGATGTCCACGCGATATTGCAGAGTCGCGTAAGCCAACACAACCCCACAACATCCAGAGCCCTAAGGAACTCAGGACGAATCTCATCCACCCCCGGAGCCTTGCCACCGCGGAGCTTTTTAACCACCTCGGCGACCTCAGCACCAGAGATTGGAGAGCCCGACCCAAAGTCCCCAGGCTCCGCTTCCTCAGTGGAAGACGTGCCAGTAGGATTGAGGAGGTCTTCGAAGTATTCCGCCCACCGACTCACAACATCCCGAGTTGAGGTCAACAGCACGCCATCCCCACCATAAATGGTGTTGGTCGCGTACCGCTTTCCCCCCCTGAGACGCCGGATGGTGGACCAGAATCGCCTCGAAGCCGTACGGAAGTCATTCTCCATGGCCTCTCCGAACTCCTCCCACGCCCGAGTTTTTGCCTCAGCAACCACCCGAGCCGCATGCCGCTTGGACTGCCGGTACCTATCTGCTGCTTCCGGGGTCCCACAGGCCAAAAAGGCCCAATAGGACTCCTTCTTCAGCTTGACAGCATCCCTCACCGCCGGTGTCCACCACCGGGTTCGAGGGTTGCCACCACGACAGGCACCAACAACCTTGCGGCCACAACTCCGATAAGCTGCCTCGACAATAGAGGCGCGAAACATGGCCCACTCGGGCTCAATGTCCCCCGCCTCCCTCGGAACGTGTTCAAAGCTCTCCCGGAGGTGGGAGTTAAAGCTCCGTCTTACGGGAGACTCTGCCAGACGTTCCCAGCAGACCCTCACAATACGTTTGGGTCTGCCAGGTCTGACCGGCATCCTCCCCCACCATCGGAGCCAACTCACCACCAGGTAGTGGTCAGTTGACAGCTCCGCCCCTCTCTTCACCCGAGTGTCCAGGACATGCGGCCGCAGATCAGATGAGACGACAACAAAGTCGATCATTGAACTACGACCTAGGGTGTCCTGGTGCCAAGAGCACATATGGACACCCTTATGCCTGAACATGGTGTTCGTTATGGACAATCCATGACGAGCACAGAAGTCCAACAACAGAACACCACTCGGGTTCAGATCAGGGGGGCCGTTCCTCCCAACCACACCCCTCCAGGTCTCACTGTCATTGCCCACGTGAGCGTTGAAGTCCCCCAGCAGAACAAGGGAGTCCCCAGGAGGCGCACCCTCCAATACCCCTCCAAGGACTCCAAAAAGGGTGGGTAATCTGCGCTGCCGTTCGGCGCATAGGCACAAACAACAGTCAGAGCCCGTCCCCCCACACGTAGGCGAAGGGAGGCTACCCTCTCGTTCACCGGGGTGAACCCCAACGTACAGGCACCAAGATGGGGGGCAACAAGTATGCCCACTCCTGCTCGGCGCCTCTCACCAGGGGCAACTCCAGAGTGGAAGAGTGTCCAACCCCTCTCAAGGAGACTGGTTCCAGAGCCAGAGCCATGCGTTGAGGTGTAATAATAATAATGAAATGACGTAATCCTAGAGGAGGTATTGTCATGATGCTTCAGTTTAGTTGAACACACTAAACACTGCAACTGTAGAAATAGACTACAGGTAGTCCTCGGGTTACGACGGTCTTGAGTTACAACGTTTCGTGGTTACGTCATGCATCTCCATTAAAAATACATATACCGTATTTTTCGGATTATAGGTCGCACCGGAATATAGGTCGCAGTGTCCAATTATTGCCAAAAAATTGGAAAAATCCATAAATAGGTCGCACCGGTGTATAGGTCGCACCTACGTCACCGCCGACGTAACGCGTCATCCACCGCTGACGCGCCGCGTGACCGCTGAGTCAACCCGGCAATATGGACCGAGTGTTTAGCTCTGCTGCTAATGTCTGCCAGAAGCTAACACGAGACGAGTCCGTCTCTGAAAACACGAATAAAAAATCGAATCTCATCTCAAATGTTTTCTCCAGGACATGGTTAAGTACATTGGAGCCTTATAATTACTCTGTAAGCAGAAATAAATATACACGATTGGTTTCGAAGCTATTTATAACGTAAACAGAAGCTAAACACGAGACGAGTCCGCCTCTGACACGAATAAAACTCTAATTTTATGTCAAATGTTTTCTCGATACCATAGTAACGTACATTAAAGCCTTATAATTACACTGTAAGCAGAAAAAATATAAACCGATTGGTTTCGAAGCTATTTATAACAAACAGAAATACAACCACAAGCTAACAGAAGCTATGCTAATAAAAGATCGTTTTTTTATTTTAATCTCAAACATCTAATAAAGCTAATCACTTGTAAACGTCCACACTGTGATTCCATTCCATTCTGTAAGTTTCAGAAAAATCTGCTGAGTGGTCCTTGACTTATCTTGCAAACAAACAGCAAACTAACAGAGCTAAAGGAAGTTACCTCCAGACAAGGAGGCCGACAGTCAGTCCGAGCAGAGGAGCTTTTTTTCGGACACATGAGCTAGAAACGGTCTTCTTCTTCTTGGGTCGGTGTACTCCTCTGGAAGTGGTACTGCACTGTGCCCCTAGCAGCCGAAAGTGGTACTGCACCATTTTCTGCTAAAGTGAAAAAGGGTCATAACGGAGTCAAAAATTGGTCTAAAAATATTAGCCTGGCCCTCGCCTTCCTGCACAGCTCCGCTTAATTCTCATTTCCCTTCACTGCACAGTCTGGGACTTCTCCCATCCACAAGCCCATCCACAAGGATTTCTCCGGTAGATTTTTGACTGGACCAATCAGAGAACAGAAGGGACGGAGTTTTGGACCCTAACCCACGCCCCCACCTGTCCCAGCGCGCAGAGCCCTATAAAAGGGCTCTGCCAGCGCGCAGTCAGCGAGCACCGGCATGTTCTCATTCAAAGCGATGCAAAGCGATGCAGAACTGTTTTATATGTGACACAAATTTATTAATTTCCCCTTCTTAATCCCTTATCTGGAGTTTTCTTTTGTTTTTTGGGCCAAAAGTCAAGTGATCGCTCGCGCCCTCCTCCTTCTCTCCCTCCGCTGAAATGAACAAGGAAATGGCTGTCACGAGAATTAAACTCGGGTTTTACGTTGCTGACCGAGTCCCATCAGATGTTCTGGTCTTCTGGTGAGCTGGACCAGCGATCCATGGTTTTATTGTATTTTATTAAAACGTTTTATTAACATATAAACACAGAATTTCCAGCGCGGCAGCCGGCAGCAAGAGAAAACAGGAGGCGGAGCAGTTGTCAAGTTCACCAGAGCACGGGGAGCAGCCATACATGGCTCTGAGGGGAGGGAGCAGAATGCTTTCCCTGTTCAAAATATCCAATGGTTTTGTTCCTCAGCAGAGCCCACGCCTCCAGCAAGAATCGTTTTAAAATGGAGAGGTCCCAGACCCTAGTCTGAAGCGAAGTGAAGGACAGGGTGTGGTTTTAACCAGGCTATAAAAATATGGGAAAAAATCCATAAATAGGTCGCACTGGTGTATAGGTCGCAGGCCTTGAAAAAAAACATAAAAAAGTACGACCTATAGTCCGAAAAATACGGTATATATTTTTTGAAATTTTTATTTTGAAAGCAGAGTTCCTTCCGGTTTTGACAGCAGAAGCAGTAGCTTGACGGCAGAAACAGCGGAAAAACACAGAAAGACCCGCTCTGGACAGAGCTTCACGGCAGAACCAGTACAGTACAGGCGGAGATTAAACGCTCTGGACAGAGGTTGACGGCAGTTTTACAACGGAATTCGGCCGACGGACAGCAGATGGACCGAGCTGATGGTGGTTTACGTCGTAAACAAATATTGGATGGATGGAGGGACGGATGTAGGCCACCGTACAGCAAGCTAGTTAGCCAGCTAGCTCCCTTTATGTGAATGGAGCCTGCTAGGGAGGAGGGAGACGATTCAACTTGCTCCTTCATTTTTCAAAACTGTGTTAGGATAGGCTAAGTGCTTGGTAACTGTACAGTACTGTACATGTTTTTTAAATTTTTTAATTTATTATTATTATTTATTTATATATATTTTTTTTATTATTATTATTTTTTTAAATATGTTCCGACTTACGTCGAAATTCGCTTTACGACGTGGCGTAGGAAAGGAACTCTGTCGTAAGTCGAGGACTAGCTGTAAATTAATTAATTTGAGCCCATTGTGACTGTTCACATCACATACATCATTTTACTGTAATTATATTAAATATATGGGTTAAATGGGTTAGATAATATGCTGAACATATAACTTTTTTGACATTTAAATGCCAAAACCACCTGATCATGAGCAGAATGAAGTGTTCCCGCATGTTAGAACGACCTTTTTTCCTGTTTCTTGGTTTAACAACAACAGCAAAAACTCTCCTGCTCTTCCAACACATTACAAACATTCTAGAGATGTTTTATAGTGTTGAGCGCTCTCAATTCATAACTGTCTCAACCTGTCAGAGGCGGTGCCAGGGAATCAGCTGTTCTGGGCTTGAATCCGACAACGAGACAGTTTGTGTTTCGGACGTCACGCGTCACGTGACTTCTTCCGCACCAAAACAGGCTCTGAAGCAGTGGCCAGATGTCGTTTTACTGCCGGGTTCGAAGCTTTTGTTTCATTCTACCATCACTAGTGGCAGCAGCTGACACTGTATGATGTGAGAAATATATTTCTCACCAAAACAAGAACAAACAAACAAAACAAAACTTGTTTTTAATTATTGTTCTAAATGTTCTTCCCAACAGGTTCTTACACGTTCTTCCTCCCAGTTCTGATGACGCACCCAGTGGTTGGACCAGTCTCAAGTCTTTAGGAACACCCACAGAAACCTTGAGAAAGCACCAGGTATTAGAAAACCTCACCCCAAGAAGCCCCAGGCAAACCCCCATGGGCACCCTGAGCAGTGTTGCCAGATCTCGCGACAGAAACAAGAGGCCAGCTCCATGAAAACAAGCCCAACTGGCAACCCAACATATTGTGAAAACAGAGGCAGTTTTTAAACAGTACAGGTAGTCCTCGACTTACGACGTTTCGCAGTTATGAACGCCCTCCCATTGAAAAGCATTGTTTCGAGTTACACAGTTTATGCGCCTTTACACCAATAAATACGGTACCGAAACTCAGCGGAAGACAGCGGAAATTTACAGGAGGGGGGGTGGGGTAGAGTGTACCTTAGCGGCCATGACAATGTAAAAGTAGAAGGCGGAGGATTACAGCTGAAAATTACAGGAGAGAGGAGGGTAGGAGGGGCTAACATGCTAACAGACCTTACTGTAAAACTCTGGACCGCATGTGGAAATGTACAGGAGACCTTTGTTTGGACCGGAGGTTTACGAGGCAGAGAGGCTACAGCTGAGCAACGAGCTAACATGCTAACAGACGGAGGAAGTCTCCACCAGCTCCCAGTAGGAAAATAACATTTTTTCCTTTATTATGGCTCCAAATGTATGTGTTTTTTGATAATTATGTAGGGTACTGTGCTAGGATAGGCTAAGTGCTTGGTAAAATACAGTATTGTACGTATAAGGTGCAGTTTGGACGTATTTTCCGACTTACGACGAATACGTGTTACAAACGGGCGTAGGAACGGAACTCCGTCGTAACCGTTCCGTCTCCGTTCCCCTCTTTGAATTGAGAAAGATCCCCGGATGGGAAGCGAAATGTCTTCTGTAACAAATAAAGTCCAGTTGTTTCTGTATTGAATGCCTTTTTTTATTTTAACTCGGGGACCACCTGTTTAAACATACATACAAGAAAAAATGTATTTCTCTCGTTTGTTTTTTTCTCTTTTGTTTCCTATTGTTTATTGTTTAAGGAAATTCCAGCATTGCTGTTCATCGTTCTTTAGTTTTAGAAGGTCGCTTTCGTAAATGAGCCATGAGGCTCAATAAGATTTACCTGACTAAATAAAGGTTGAATGAAAAAAAAATTATTATGGCATTACAGGGAGTCCTCAACTTACAACAATCTGGACTTAAGAACGTGCTCCGAACGCTAGTACGTGCTGTTTATAGATGAATGTGTGGTGTAAAGCCAAGATGGCGGCGCGCGCAAGCGCTGCGGCTTCTCTCTCTCCCGACTTTGTAATGTGTTAGCTAACAGTTTGTAAATAAAGTTCTGTGCATGTTTATGGACCAGTATGTACGCTTGTTCAGTCTCATGTCGATAATTGGGTGTGCGGCAGCAGCGTACGAACGCCACGTGTTCAGAATTCCGACTTACATAAAAAAAGCCGGACTTACGAACGCCACGTGTTCTGAGTTCCGACTTACGTCAAAATCGGGTTACGAACAGTGCGTAGGAACGTAACTCGTACGTAACTCGAGGACTCCCTGTACATATTTTTCATTGACCCTTTATTTATACAGGTTAGTCTCATTGAGCCACGAGAACTCGTTTTCAAGAGAGACCTGTTTTAGGGAGCAGATGGTGGGGATTAAGGGCCTTGCTCAGGGGCCCAGAGTGGGGCAAATGAAGGTGGAGGCAGTGGTGGGTGTTTCACCTTTTTTCCACACACATTTTTTGATGTTATCGGTACCGGGGCTTGAACCGGCGGCGATCTTCCGATTACAGGCCCACCGTCTCTAATCATTGCGCCATTGCTCCCCAAATATAAACAGCAAAATTATGCTTCACACTTTGAATAACATACTTTTACATTCTAAAAAAATAAAAATACATTTTGCATATGTAACATTAATTCAACCGTTATTTATACAAATTATTTCCATTAAGCCTTTGGGGCCTGAATGGACAAACTACCTTCCACTTAGGAATGCGCGATATAAACGGTACACGGTAGAAACGATAGACATTTAGCCTACGATTGAGATCTGTCTTCTACCGGCTAACCGTAGTAATGCTGTCTGATATAAAATCAGAGTTGTCAGATTTAATCTTTACTTTTTTTAGTTTAAAACTGTGCATAAGTGGTGTTGAAGCGTACAATCAGAGTTGTCAGAGTTAATCGATACTTTTTTTGTGTTGAAAACTGTGCGTAAGTGGTGTTAAAGTCTTTTCTTCGAGTGCTAAGTAGCGAAGCTATAAGCTAACTACGTCCGGCTTGCCGTAGTGTTGGCTAAAACTACACAAGATATATTTTGCACTGTTTTGCACTACAAGAAATAAGCCTAATGCTTGAGTTGTTAATTATTTAAAAACTCTCTGGACCTAGTAGTGAAATTTTCTTAAAGGAGACCACATATTGGTTTCATAAATTTTTATGGTATGTCTGTGGGCTATCCAGACCATGTTCATTCAATTTAATGCACAAAATAATTCTTAGATAATGAAATATCCCCTTTTTAGTTCTGCCTTTTCTCATTTCCGTTCTGAACAGGCTGTTTATGATAATGAGCTCTGAAGGCCACGCCCTTCAAAAATCTGTTTACATTAACTCCGCCTTCTGTAAGAGCCAGTAACTCTAATCGGTTGTTGTTTTAAAATTAGCTCTTTTTTTATTACTCATTTGACTTACTGTTAGTGCTAGCTTAAGATAACTTACCGAAAGCCGTCTGCGCGCGCCGCCATGAGCTGCTCCCTTTAGGCATTAGCCCACCCGAATCCGAGGCTAATGATAGCTCTTCCTCCTCCGCCCGCTTAGCTTCGCTCGTTGCATGCGGCGGTTTGGGAGCGATCGCTGCTCCAGTCCAGACAGACACAAAGTTCACCGAGTGTTTCCAGTTAATTTATCCGTATGAGGCAACCTCTGACCGGACCCACACGGTCCTCAAAAGCCAGCAGCTCCCAGCAGCTCACGCCCGCAGATGGTCCCTTCGCCGGCAGTCTGCTCGTTTTATTTCTGCCGGCTGCTCGTTGGGAGCGATCGCTAATATGCTAAAAATTGAACTAAAACGTAAAAATAACAATTATACTTTATTTATAAAGCCATTTAAAACAACCACAGCTGCAACAAAGTGCTGTACACATGAAATTAAGAACATTTAAACAAAAGATGAGATGAAATCAGGAAAAACAACCGTCACGTCTTTTTACTGAAGTGGGTTGAGCCTAACCAGGGGTTGCTAGGTGAGGGGCTGGATTCAGGCTTGGGGTGGGTTGTCCTGGCGCTTGTGACGTCACAAGCGCGAGGATTTGAAAACGAGACATTTGTATCCCAGAAAAATAAATCTACTTAGAGTAAATATACCACTGGGTGCATTTCTTGGGCCCTAGGACTGTTTTTTTTAAGAAGTAAATACCCAAAGTAGAGTAAAAATAAAAAAAAATTAAGTGAATTTTGCATCTGTGGTCCCCTTTAATCAGGGCTTAAAGTGAAAAAAAATCCTGAACCTGAAACTTTTTTGTGTTATTGATAAAATAAAATCGTAACATTTTCAGAGTCAGAGAGTCAGAGAGAATTTATTGTCATTTGCACCGCATGTAGTACATGTGTTGAAAACGAGATTATGTACACAGGGTCCCAGTTACATCCAACAACAAATGCAAGAGAAAAACAATAATAACATCTAGGATTAACTAAGAGAGACATCAGCTAGTAATACACTAAGCCCTAATTTTGCCAACGTTTATTAAAAATGCTCTCTGAAAAGTGCAATTAACTGTTTTTAAACAATTCAGCTTCAAGTAACAATGACTTACATGAGGTTTCAATGTATCTGAACTTAATGTAAAAATATGTGCCCCAGAGAACTGCCCTGCAGCAAAAACAACTCAAAAAAAGACTCAACGCCACATTGAACAGACACAGTTCAGTGAATTCATCTGCAATAAATTTAGAATACTCAATACTGTATCACAATCTAAAGGGAAGTTCCACAGAGCTGGTGTTAGGACTCCCAGCAAGCTGGAGTCATCTCCAGCATTAACACACAGATGTTTCTGTGCAGTGAAAATGTTTGTGAGCACAGACTGTTAAAACTCTGATGGAAAATGTCTTACCAGTATAGCATCAGAAGCATGGGGGGGGTCTGGGGGTCCTCCCCCAGAAAATTTGGAATAAAGTAGATGCCATTTCCTGTATTCTGGTGTACCGTATTCGTCGGCCTATAAGTCGCACCGGAGTATAAGTCGCACCAGCCAAATATGCCCAATTAAATGGAAAAATCGACGTATAAGTCGCACCGGCCTATAAGTCGCAGGGCTTAGAAATGTAGGCAAATGTAGGCAAAAAGGTGCGACTTATACGCCGGAGAATACGGTATTTTAAAGGGTTAAACATCTATGTTTACCTACATACCAGTAAGTAACTTGATTCAATAATTAGTTTAAAAAGCCTCCGTCAGAAAGGAGGGGGATTGTTTATGTTCAGCTGTGTGCAATGTTCCCTCTAATTTTTCATGTGTCTGAGCATACACACAAGCTCTCTGAGCACACAGAGGACCACTATGAGCAACAGGATGTGCGCACTATCCACACACCTGTTATAAATCTGGGATCATAGACAGTTACATGGCTTATTAAAACAATCAGATTACAGCAGCAACTTCCATGAGTTTGCTTTCAATATAAGTGATTTTGCAACTCCCAGCTGAATGAATAATTTTTATTATTTCATTTTATGCTTATGTTTATTAAATGTTTAGTGTTTTAGTGTTGGTGTAACTTTTCATACTTTCATACTAATACTATGCAAAAACTACTATGCAAAAACTCAGGACAGTATTACACTTTTAATAAATATACAGTATCTAATTTAGATGATTTTTATTTTAATGCTTGTAGGGTTTTTGTTTAAAATCTCCACATTACTGTATTATTTTTTTATTGACAAAATATTTATTTTACTGTAAGTTTTTAAAAAGTGTATTTTCCTCCTTGGTCCCTGGGTCAACATCTGCAGAGCTCAGGAACTGATGCTTGGTTCTGCCCTGCTCCTCTGCACACCTGGCCTGGTTCTGCTCTTCCTCTTCTAACGATCTTCCTCTTCATCACCCCGCTCTCACTGACTTTATCACGTGACTTTATCGTGCACTGACCTCCGTTCAGCTTCTGCATCTTTTTCTTATTTTTCCTACAGATTTGGTGCTTGACAAATAACTTCCTCCTTCAGAAAGGACGGGGATTGTTTACAGTTTGTGTTCAGCGGTGTGTATGTGCATGTGTGTGCGAGTGTGCAGCTTCTCGCGGTTGATATTTGACTTTATTCAGATAAAAGACGTGGTGTGGATTATTTATCATACCTCTGATTTTACTTGACCTAACAACGAGATTTAAAATCTGTAGTTTTAACACTAATTGACCCACGTACCTGTCCGGTGTGACAAACTCCGTGACTTCTGCATGATCTGACTGAAGCTGCAGACAAACATGCTTGCTTGTAAGACCCGCCTTCCGGATTTTGATTGGTCAAAACAACGTGAGCTTCAATGTGATTGGATGTAATCGCTGTCCATCGATCATTTTAAGTTGAGGCGACCGGCAGGCTCTCGAGTTAATTTGGATGCGCGCAAAGATTTTATTGTGCGCAGAGAATGTCCGGGCAGCGAGGGAACATTGGCTGTGTGTGTGCGGGGGAGGGGGGGCTTTGATTCGCTGCACACGCAGTGCAGCCAAACAAGAGCTGCACGCTTCAAAAACACACGCGCGCACACATGAACGGACTCCTACTCCTGTGAAGCCGCGCGAGCAGTTTTTTTTTTTTTTACAGTTTGGTCAAAAGCCGGAAATCCGTCTGGGTGCCGGAGATCTTTAAGCCCTGTTTAATAGAGATTATTTTGTGGTATAGCAGTTTTCAAAATAAATTATGGCAAAGGGACATCCTATGCTTTTTTTTCATTCCTATTGCAAGTTTTGTACCAAAAACATATTGCGATATATATCGTTATCGCCACCCTTCACAATACTGTACATATCGTGATATGAATTTTATGCCATATTGCACATCCCTACTTCCACTCGTATTTTGCATTCACCCGGACAGGAAAAACAAACCCAAAAAAACGACTTAATGGGCAAACAAGCACAAAGACCCATAACCCGTTGATGGGTGATGTAGTTTGTGTATTACAGTTAGAAAAAAAGTAGAATTATTCATTCTGTGATGTTGCTTGAAAGTTATCATTGGTTGAACAAACTGTGAAATAAGGGGCAGATATAATAAGATTTCATCTTCTTTCTGCTCCCTTCATTTTATCCTACTTGTATTCTTGTATCTGATGAAACTGTCTTGTATTGTTCTTTTAAAATGAATGAATAAACATTCATTCATTCATTCAACCTTTATTTATACAGGCTAGCCTCGTTGAGTCACGGGGACTCATTTACAAGAGGGACCTGTCTCACTCACACCAAACAACCATCCACTCTCACACTCACACCTAGGGTCAATTTAGAGTCACCAATCAGCCTAACATGCATGTTTTTTGGTCTGTGGGAGGAAACCGGAGTACCCGGAGGAAACCCACGCATGCACGGGGAGAACATGCAAACTCCACCCAGAAAGGCCCCCGGACCGGGATTTGAACCGGCAACCTTCTCGCTGAGAGGCAGCAGCTCTACCAG
>JBBPBX010011991.1:0-37431 GCA_038048925.1 Garcialebias charrua | reverse complement strand
TAATCTAATTCAAATGTACTAATTTGTTGCGTTATTTGCTCTGCTACAGCTGACCTCACCCGCACTTCCTCCTCCTGTCCTGTCCCGCACGTTGTGTACAGAAGAACTTCCGCTTCAGAGTTTCAAAATAAAAGGGTCCATGAACCTTTTTACTAAAGAAAACACCGACTTGAGGTCATTTTATCATATACCACGCGAATGCGTTTTAAATTTAAATGAAAAGATCACAGAAAGTGCGTATGGTCATATCATTAAAATAAATGTGAAATAATCTTAAATTATTAAACGTCGGGTGTCTTTTACATGTTTGTGAGCAGCTTCCTGGAGACAAGGGCCAGCCTTCTATGTTGACAAACCGCAGCCAAGAAGAGAGCACTCCCGGTCCGTTAGCCAATCACGTGTGAGTAGGGGCGTGGTTTAAAAATAAACTACTCTGACATCAGAGCCCTTTATATGGCTCGGACTGTTCTCATACTCAGGTGTTCTGGAAAGACATTTTCATGTATGTAAATAGAAAGTTAGAAATTGACCTACCATTTGACGCTAAAACCATACTGTTTGGTTTCTTTTGTCCAAATATTTCAAGTAAGAAAGTTTTTGTTGTAAATTTAATACTACTTTTAGCCAAATTTTACATCCACAGCTGTAAATTGAGATTTTCATTAATGAAAAGTGCGTTATAAATTGAATTCATTATTATTATTATTATTATTATTATTATTATTATTATTATTATTATTATTATTATTATTATAAATTCTCCTTGCTAAAGCCTAGATTTATAGTGTTTTCTAATTATATTTCTTCTTACTTATCTACTTTAAAGTATTGTACCAATGCAAAAGCCTTAAAAACTAATCTGTAACGAATTTCTGTTGTAAGCTGCCCAAAACACATTTTTGTTTTTTATTTTTTGTACCAAAAACATATTGCGATATATATCGTTATCGCCACCCTTCACAATACTGTACATATCGTGATATGAATTTTATGCCATATTGCACATCCCTACTTCCACTCGTATTTTGCATTCACCCGGACAGGGAAAACAAACCCAAAAAAACGATTCTCTTTTGTGCTATGCATGCCTTAAGTCTCGAGCCATGTTTGACATTGTAAGATTTTTTTGTACTTGTTTTTTATATTAAATAAAAAAAGACATGAAACAGACATTTTGTGTTTTTTTATTTTTTTATTTTTTTTGTGTGCCTTTATTCTCTTTTGTGCTATGCATGCCTTAAGTCTCGAGCCATGTTTGTCATTGTAAGATTTTTTTGTACTTGTTTTTTATAAATAAATAAAAATAAAATAAAAAAGACATGAAACAGACAACGTCGGGAGGAAACAAGTAAAATAGAAGAGAATAATAATAATGAATTTAATTTATAACGCACTTTTCATTAACAAAAATCTCAAAGTGCTACAAAGTGCAACAAAATCAAAAATAAAACAGGTGATAATACAAGTAAAATCAATAATAATATCAACTAAGATCAAATATAAAATCATGAGGAGGCAGAGAGGAGAGGAAAGGAGAAGATCTAATATGTACAGGGCTGGACTGGCCATTCGGGCGTACCGGGCAAATCCCCGGTGGGCCGTCGGTGATTTATGCGATTTATGGGCCGCTGTCACTCATGAACCAAAAAAATAAATTATAGCTATTTTTTTGTCAATCGCGACGGCCGATTGGTTGATTTTCTTGAACGACATCGAGCTAATCCAATGAAATCTCTCAGCACTCTTCCGTCCAGCCCCTTCCCTTTACTCGCATCAAGCTACATGTATTGCGGTTGTGAAACCTGACACCAGCGTGCCTGACAGAAACTGGACTGTGAGGTGCTCACACGGAGCTGAAAGTTCCTCCCTGCAGCCTGAGAGGAGGACGAGTGAGACAGGACTCATCAAGGAGTGACGTGACGTCTGCTCTATGCGACCTAGTTTCAGCGCGGCATCTTGCAGGCAGCACGCGTTAGCACTTAGCATTACAGTATTAGCATGTTGTTGCGGTCTCCTGTTGTTAAAAGACCTGCGCAAATTAAAGCTGTGCATGGACGCGGTTTCACAAGACCTGCAGCAGCAACACACGTCACTTGAACGGACTAACCACATCATCCGAACGTGAACGAAGAAAACAGCTTGTAAACACCGATCAGCAGCTGCAACTTTTCTCAGGTAATTCAAATCATTCCAGATCAATAACACAAATAGGAGTTTTTAATGATCTCTGAATCATGTCTGAAATGTTGTTGATGTGTGCAGGCTTTACTGAACGCTGCTAAGACGTTTTCCATCACGTCAACACTTCAGCACTTTATGAAAAAACTCAGACTGATAGTGTCAGCATGTCCTGGAGCCCTGATGATGAGAGATGAGAGATTCAACCACCTCAACTGCTCAAAAAGAGGTATTGTTCTTTTACTATTACTGTACTATTACCTTTTTAATTTAAAATTATAATCTTATTAACTTTTTTTTACCTCTTTGTGTGTTATTTCCAGAAGTTAGCAGCTGTTCTCTTCCTCTTCAAGGAAATCCACATGCAGCTAAGGAGCTAAGGAGTCTGTGCTGATGACCCTGATGCATGCTCAATAATCCAGGTAAAAATCTAAAAAAAAACTATGTCTGGGCCTCTGGACATTCAAAAAACAAAACAAAACAATTGTAGAAACGTTTCATCTTTCATCAGAAAGACTTCCTCAGTCTGAGGTGCTGTATTCAGCTCAGTCTTATAAATATCACCCTCTCACTGTGGAAACTCTGTAACAACCTGCCCCCCAACATTAGACAGGCCTCCTCCCTTCACATGTTCAAATCCCTGCTAAAAAAATCATCTTTTCTCTATTATTTCAAACTGTGTGAGCTGACGTAGTGTATATATTTTTTTTTACTGTGTTTTCATTTTAATATTGCTCTTATACATTTTTATTATACTTTTACCGCTGTTAATATCATAATTTTTACCATTGGTGTGTGATACTGTTCTGTACATTTTTAAACCTCTTTTGTGTTGTGTGTGTGAAGCACCTTGATAACAGTTTATCTGTTTTAACTGTGCTATATAAATAAAATAGACTTGACTTGACTCACAGTGGATCAACCAGTTTGTTGATGACAGCTGAAACCAGCTGCTCACATGAGCAAGGAGGACCATCAGCCTAACAATGGATCATTAGCACCCTGATGGTTGTTTGCTATTCACAGAGGGCAGGGGCGTAACTTTAGGTCTAACATTGGGGGGGTTGTGATTAACAATAAACACGAAAAAATTGTACACTATACGCTTAATACCTTCGGTGTTTAATATCTCTCTCTTTTGTTTTCTATTGTTTATTGTTTGTTTGTTTATTGTTTAAGGAAATTCTACCATTGCTGTTCATTGTTCTTTAGTTTTAGCAGGTCGCTTTCGTAAATGAGCCCATGAGGTTCAAAAGATTTACCTGACTAAATAAAGGTTGAATGAATGAATGAATGAATGAATACGCGTCATCTCCACGCGACGCGTCAGCTTTGTCCTGATCAAGATGGCGGCGACAGGACCCAGCTAGTACGAAGAACTTCACAAAGAAACACGGTAAAAACAATTATTTCTTTGCGAGAAAAAATATATTACTAAGCTGAATTTATAGAATACGTGTTCTTGAGTTTAACGAAATGTTCAAATCAGCTGGATTTAAAAAAAAAAAGTTCGCTGATTTTTATGCAGGCGCCAGGCGGGTCAAACCGGACGCTTTCTTTCTTTAAATTTAGCTAAATAAACGCTTAAAAATATACAGTATTTCTTCGCTGACTTATGGGTGATAGTAGACGTACTCCTGAGTTTAACGAATGTTCAAATCAGCTGGATTAAAAAAAAAAAGTTCGCTGATTTTTATGCAGGCGCCAGGCGGGTCAAACCGGAGCTTTCTTTCTTTAAATTTAGTTAAATAAACGCTTAAAAAATATATTTCTTACCTCACTACAGCAGACGGGCTCCTGATCTGAACCAAATGTGAAATCAGCTGGATTTAAAAATCCGCGGTGTGGTTTATGAGTGGTATCTTGCAAACAAAAACAGCTACCGGTACATCCATAGCAGGGAGCGTGCAGCCAGAGTAATCAGTCCGACAAAAGGAGGCCTTTTTCGGATACATGCATGTAGAAACTTCTGGGCAACTTCATGAGCAGCTCCGTGACTCACGTGACTTCCTGTAGCCGGTGAGATGGGTGATACCAAATTATTTGCAGGGGAGGGGGTCAGTCCTCAGGGAGTTTGTTAAAAACATGCAGCAATTTTACTAAAAAAATTGAATGAATAAAGAAAATCAATTATTGATGTAAGATATGTATAATGACGAAATGATGTCTTTTTATTGGGGGGGTTGAAATGACCGGATCAAATTATTGTGGGGGTCAAAACCCCCACAACCCCCGTGTAAATTACGCCTATGACAGAGGGCTGAGTGATACTAGCAACAACAGCATTGTAAGAGGGGGACAGTTGAACCCGGAGGCCTCCACCTCTGTTTAATGATGGACAGTTTCTTTTCACAAAGATGGCCTCCTTTACTCCTCTCTCAAACCATCGTTCCTCTCTATCAAGGATGTGAACATCTTCATCCCTGAAAGAGTTGGCCTATACAAACGTATTGTTCACTTGAAACATTTTCAAAATAATCATTTTATAAGTCTTTTTTGTAAACATATTATTTGTTTAGTGAAGTAAAGACACTATTTTTTTATATAAAGCAAGTATTTCTTTATTCATTCAACCTTCATTTATGATATTGAAATCAAGAAATACCTTATTTTTTATCAAAAGTATTTATGTTTTATAAAGTCAAGAAAGACCATTATGTTTTTTGAATATTTTTAATTGGTAATTATTTTATTAAAACATTTAAATTTTTTATGTATTGTGACAGAGGGTTCTTGTTAGCAGCTGCTGAAAGTAACTAATAAAGTAACTTAGTAATCTAACTTAGTTACTTTCCAAATCAAGTAATCAGTAACTTAACTAAGTTACTTTTCCCAAGGACTAATCAGTAACTTAACTAAGTTACTTTTTCAATGTAACTATGCCATCACTGTGGGCCACTCTGCTCAAAATGCCCGGGCCGATTTTTTGTCCCAGTCCAGCCCTGAATATGTATCATAATTTAGACACATTAGGACATACTTATTAGATTTGAAAGGTAATAACAATTAGATATTTCATCGTTTCAGATGATTATTCCAGATTTTATCCAACCCGTGGGTGTGTGACAGTCAGGGCCGGCCCAAGCCTCCATGGGGCCCTAAGCGAAATTTGGTTTGGGGCCCTCTATTTTTGCTAATAATGTGGATTACTGCAATCAACAGTCAGATGATCAGATCATTCACTGACCTAACATAAACCCATTGCAACTCTGACAGCCCTGGTTACATTATCCTATGTGTATTTTGGTACTAAAAGTAACTAAAGGAGAAAAAAAAACACAGTAAACAATGTATTTTACTGCAAAAAAATGTCATCTGGTTTATTAACTTTGGTTCCAAAGAACTGCAACAGTAATGTTCAAAATAATTTGGAGCGCACGATCAACAACAAACAACAGATAAAATAACTTGGATGCATAAAAATTTATTAAATTGCACAAAAACAGACAAAAGACAATAAAAATATCAAGGAAATACTTAAATAATTTGAAGGAACAATGAAACCATGTAAAATGGTTTAAACAAAGAAATTTGAAGTTGAATAATTAGTTCTTAAAACTATGTAAATGTATGTAACAATTTGCAAAAGCTGAACTCAAAAGATCAAATAGAATCACATGGAAATCATTAATTTAAAAAAATTATTATAATAATCTGTTGCACTTAGGGGGCCCCCTAGTGGCCCCGGGGCCCTAAGCAGCCGCTTGCTTATGCCTTGGGTCGGCCCTGGTAACAGTAATATTCTGATTGATGTTTTATCTGGACAAATTCTGAAGGTTAACCCATCTACTGCCCACTAACTTAATGATCATTCATGACCCTTAGGGGAAAATCAACCATATTTTTTAACTGCATAAAATACTGTTATTCACAAAATAAAACAGCTAGTCAGTCTTTTAGAGCCTGATTATTAATTGAAAATCCTAATTGGTTCTTCTGGGGCAGATGTGATCGTTATCTCTGAAACTTAGCTCAACAAATCTGTTTTGAAAAATGACCTGGCAATCAATGAATTTAAGATCTATCGTTGTGATCGTATTAAAAAGGGAGGTGGAGTCGCTATTTACATCAGAGACTCTTTGGCTGCCAGGATTGCGTCTAAAAAAACAATCGCAAACCAGTTTGAGGCTTTAGCTGTGAACATCAGTTTGAAGGGAGTGTAATGACCATTTGTCTTCTGGCTCGGTGCACATGGATTCTGGTTTACGCAGCCCAAAAAAAAGGAGAATCAAAATTCAAAAAAGGAAAGAGGAATGTTGATTTTCGTAGTTTTATTCCATCGTTCAGGCAAAAGGTTACAGGCTCAACAGGATTCTAATTCTCCTGTTCTGACTCCTGCACCTGTTATCTGGCTGATAGACTTGGCTGTGACTGTGTGACTGAAACTAAGACTGAAACTGAGACTGACTGGTAAAAAACCTTATGACCATCCACGTGCATCATATGCTGCCTAAGACCCACCTATTTATACTGTGAAACACCCGCATCCCAACTGAAACCAATTAACTAATTAAGTGAATTCCTAATCATATAACTTATTCTAAATAATGAATTAAACAAAAATAATAAAACAAACAACAAAAACACAAGGATAAACTAAACAATTTAAATTCTAAAATTTAACCAGAAATAAATAGCTCCTACACTCCAGCCCCTAATTGTGCATTAAAATCACAATCACATTTATCACTAAAGGAGCTATTCTAACAATAACCTCAATAATGTCCTATATTAATACAAAGACATTAAGTAATTCTTCTGGTTCTTCTTTTCCTCAATGATGAACCTGCAAAACAAAAGAGAAGAGAATAGAAGGAATAGAAATGTCTTTAGTTTGCAGATATCTCCAAGAGCAGATAGAGCTTCTTCACTGGCCTCTCCACCACGCTGTTTTGGATGATGCTCAGTCATCACCTCCACCTCATTGAACAGACAAGTTTTGATTCGTGCTGCAGCTCCTTCGGTGCCTCTGCTCTGAGCGTTGCACTCATCTGCTACTTCACTTCTCTTCTTCAGAGCATCCTTCAGTCTCTTGTTTGCTGCTGTTGCCTCCACTTTTATGATGCAGGACATTGGCTTGTTTCTGAAAATCTCTCTCAAGTTTCAGCATCTCCTATTGCCTTTTACGATCCTTTTTCCTTTAGCTGCAGGACCTTCTTGTCTTTATTGTTCTTCCACTATCTGAATTTTTCAGAGTCCTCCATCATCTGCTTCATAAGTTGGATTCGTTGAGTCTTCATAGACTATCTCCTACGTGAGCTTGCTGACTTTCTGAGCAGATGATCCTTTAAGTTTCAACAGTTTGGACTGATCAAAAAGTTTCTGCTTGTCTACAAATTGAGCTTCGAGCTCCTGAAGTCTCTTCCTCCTCCGCTCACTGAGCTCAGCCTGGTTGGTGTCTTTTCCCCTTTTTTTTTTTTTGCTGACTGAAGAGCTGAAATTAGTTCCTCTTTCTCCTTCTGCAGGGAATCCACTGATGACTGAGGAGCTTAGGTATTTTCTGGTGCATCGGCTCCGGCTGGCTGTCATTCGCACACATATTTTTCACGCAGGCTTCCTTCAAACTCAACACTTTGTTGAGCTCAATTAGTTCTTTGGAGAGCTGAGCCTGCCGCAGTGCATGATGGGCCGTGAAGTTCTCTGGAGAATCCGATTGAGACTCAGCGGGGGAGTTTGTATTGTCACTTCTTGAAGCTTCTTCTCCTGCCACCATGACGTCGATGGAGGCTGAGATGCCTGCACTCTCATCCTTGAGCTCCAAGATGAGGTCTTGTAGGTTCTTCAGCTCCTGATCCTCAACTGTACATGCTGCGTGGTGCCCAAGCTGTTCCAGTTTGCTCTGCAGTTTCTCATTTACTTCTGTTGCGATGATCTTCTCGAACATGAAGGCCATCTGTCCGGCTGCCTCGCTCAGCTCTCTGCTCAGCTTGTTGTTCTCGTTCTCCAGAGTACGGTTCCTTTCCAGCAGCTTGGCCATGCTCTCAACCGACTCTGCCCCGGAGAGGACGGGAGCTATTCTTCCTCGGGCATGCAGCAGCATCACTTGCAGCTCCTGAACCTGCTGTTTCAATAGTTTCATTTCAGCTGTTTTGGGGTCGATGTTAACCGGTTTGTTTTTAATCTTGCGATCTCTGTCGGCATATCGCAGCGTGTTGATTGTTTCCTCCAGCTTAGGCCATTTAACTTCAGAACCACACAGAAACTCAGGTCCATCAATCCATTTGCTGTGCTCCAAAAAGTCTCCTGCTTTCATTCCTCTTGATGATTCACCTGCTGGATTATCTTTCTTGAAAGTGCTGATCTTGTCAAACTTTCTCTTCAGACTTCGAAGACGTTCTGAAATACAAAGGTTCATAGGCAGGCTGGAATTTTCATTGAAATCATGATTGTGTTGTTCAATCAGCATTGTTTCCAGATGTTTAACAGAAATCCTGTTTGTAGCAAAAGAATGGCAGCCTGTTTTGTTCCTTTCACCCCGGAGTGGACCATTAATGACCCATCCGAGTCTGGTCCAAGCTGCATATGGACCTTCATTCTGACTGTTGATCAGTTCCCACGGCTCCATTACTTTAGGTGCGTCGGTACCAATGAGCAGATCTACATCGGCATCTATGTTGTGGAGCTTGATGCTTTGCAGGTACGGCCACTTGTCAATGTCCTCCTGTTGTGGAACATTTCTCTTTGAAACAGGCATTAATTTCTGTGTCATAACGTCTGGAAGTTCAATAAAATCATTTTTATCGAGTGCTGCTACTTGGAGTCCAGATATGATGTTTGTACTCACAATGTCTTTATGTCCCATTGTTTGTAGCTGGACATTTGTTCTTTTACCTTTCAGTTGCAGCTTCCGGGCCAAGCTTTCAGTGCAGAATGTTCCTGTGCTGCCCGGGTCCAAAAAGGCATATGTCTGCACGATGATGTTGGTTTTTGGACTCCTGACTTGAACTGCAACGATAGAAAGGTTTGAGTTATCTTCATCACAGACTCTGACATGGCTACAGGTCTGAGTCATTGTGGAGGTGGTACTCAGAGGATTCTGTGGATGCCTGGGGAAAACTCCTGTACTTTCCTTGTCGATGTGCAGGACACTGGGATGCTGCTGATGACAAACAGAACAGATCAAACGACCTCTGCACTCTCTGCTTACATGGCCCACCTTTAAGCAACCAAAGCACATGCCCTTTTCTTTGATAAAGTTTACTTTATCTTCATGTGACTTGTCTTTAAACTTGAAGCACTTGTCAACTGTATGATTACTTAGGAGACAATATAGACAGATTTGAAATTTTGAAGACTTGCTCTCGTCTTCAGATGAACATTCATTCTTCACTGCAACAACATTTGTAGCAAAGCTACTCTCCTTTCTTTGTTTGGTAAAGCTGAGGCTTTTGGAGTTGAGCTGTTGATAGTCCATGATGTTACCAAACAGTGGATCTGATACAACTTTTACTTGTCTTTCAATAAAAACAACAAGATCAGTGAATAATGCCCTCCGACCCCTGCTTTCCTGCAGGTAACAGGCTACATTTCTCCAGCTCTCTCTCATTTTATAGGGAAGTTTTAAGATTATGCTCCTCATATTAGATGGCAAGTCCAGTTCTTTCATATGAGTGATATGTTCTGTTAAATTTGAGCATCCCTTAAGAAACAGAGAAAATGCTTGCAATGATTTAATGTCCTCTTGTTTTATAACTGGCCAGTTGTTAATTTTGTCCATATAGGCCTGTGCAATTTTAAATTCGTTTCCAAAATGTTCAGAAAGAAGATCTTTAGCTTTAAGATAGCCCAGCTCTGATGGTAAATGCTGGCAACTATGCACAAGGTCTCTAGGTTGCCCCCTGGTGTATTGTTCTAAAAAATGCAAACGGTCACTTAAGTTGGATGTTTTGGCTTCCACTCCATTCTCAAACGCTCTTATAAATGATTTATATTGAAGAGGATCACCATCAAAAACTGGGATGTTTCTTGGTGGCAAGACAGAACTTTGATTTTGCTGAACCAACATAGCAGTGATGTCATTTTGCTGCCTCATAATGTCAAGAATACTGGCTTGTTGATCTATTTGTTGACCTGGTTGCTGTTGCCCTCTTGTGTTCAGACTTGGAATTGCTGTCTTTTGTTTCAACCGGACTGGTTGTTCAAAGATGGTAGAGGACATTTTAACGTCATCCATAATTTTCTCTGGAACAAATGCATCGGCACATAGATTAAGTTTTAGTGCCAAATTGGGATTGTACTTTTCAATGTATGAATTCATGCCATTAGAACATGTTGAGCCACACTGTGAATTCATCTCCAACACACGAAGTTTTGCATTGGCGGCTGCTAACTCCGTCTGAATCTCGTGTTGTTCCTTTTCTTGTTTTAGTTTTTCCTCCAGTGCTTCCAGCTGATGTTTCTTTTTGAGCGCTGCGGCGCACTCCATCAGCGTTGCTCTCTCGGCCTCTGCTGTGATGCGAGCCGATGAAGTGGAGGAGACGTGGGACACTTGAGAGGCTGTTCTGAACTTTACAGAGCGCACGTTGGACGCGCTATCTTCAGGATTTATTATGTCATCAACATCATTTTGACCTTGGTCTGCACTTGGTTGCACAAAATGTTTACCCAGTTCACATAACCAGCCCCTAACGAGCTCAGTAAACTCAAGGTAAGCGTTCATTTTATTTTGAAAATGTTCATTTTGTTTCATGAGTTCATCAGATGCAAGTGGCAAACTTGTCAAGGTTTTATGTGACACCTCTGCATCCTGAAGACACTGAACAAACGTGGCAAGAAGAGAGTTTACTGATTCAACTTTATCATTTGACTCCATCAAAACATTCAAATCGTCCATGATTCGTTTTGCTTGCTTCAATTTAACATTTACTTTGTCTTGGCATGTTTTTATATGTAACATCAAGCCTTTCTCAGTCAGTTTAATAGTTCGTTTAGAAGAAACCTCCAAGTCGCTCTTGGCCAAATGTGCTTTTGATATATCAGACATTTAGGCAAAACTGCTTTAAGCTGCTTGTGGGTTTGTCATCTTTTACTTCCTGATTATTTTAGACCCACTGGTGGTGTGAAAAGGTGCAGCGCTTTAGCTCAACTTTGATTAATCTTCAAGATGGCAGACACAGTGTATGTAACGTTGATCATTATCATCAAATTCCTCTTGTTTGGCCGTTTTCCTTTACAGCTTTAGCAATCATCGTACATACCCATGTTGTTGAAGAAAGACGTGATTTATTTGGCGTTTGTGGGCGCGGCCCTTTCCTCCAGCTGTCAGTGTTTGAACTCGTTGATTTAAAATCCAAAGTCAAGGTTTTTTACTGTAGTGACCATTTGTCTTCTGGCTTGGTGCACATGGATTCTGGTTTACGCAGCCCAAAAAAGGAGAATCAAAATTCAAAAAAAGGAAAGAGGAATGTTGATTTTTGTAGTTTTATTCCATCGTTCAGGCAAAAAGTTACAGGCTCTCTACAGGATTCTAATTCTCCTGTTCTGACTCCTGCACCTGTTATCTGGCTGATAGACTTGGCTGTGGCTGTGTGACTGAGACTGAGACTGGTAAAAAACCTTATGACCATCCACGTGCATCATAAGCTGCCTAAGACCCACCTATTTATACTGTGAAACACCCACATCCCAACTGAAACTAATTAACTAATTACCGGTAAGTGAATTCCTAATCAAATAACTTATTCTAAATAATGAATTAAACAAAAATAATAATAAATCAAACAACAAAAACATAAGGATAAACTAAACAATTTAAATTCTAAAATTTAACCAGAAATGGAGAAATAGCTCCTACACTAGCTTTAGTTCAACAACTGTGTAATCTATTTGTTTACAATATAAACAAATAAAACATTTATTTAAAACAATAATGTATGATTGTAGCAAACATTAATAATGTCAAATATTACAGTATAAATACAGCTGATGGGTATATGAATAGAATGCAGCAGCTTTAATCGGGTCCCGGAGGTCACTGGTGCCTATATCCAGCAGTCAGTGTGCGAGAGGCAGGGGACACCCTGGACATGTCTCAGTCCATCACAAATAATTCAAAATATGTTTATGTTTATTAAATTTGTTCTTTTTTTTTTTACAAAAGAAACAATACAAGACAATCCCATAAATGATAATGTACAAAATATAAAAAAATGAAAGGTAGCAGAAAGAAGAATAAATCTTATTATATCTGCCCCTTTTTTCCAACAATCAGATTAAACAATAATAATCTTCAACCAACAGTACAAAATGACTAACTCTTTCTAATTTTCTAACTAATACAATACACATTACGCTATTTCATATATATATTTTTTAACACATTTGTTTTGATCATTTTCTTAAATGTAAACATTGACTTGGCATTTTTAACTACATTCTCCAAGCCATTCCATAATCTAATTCCCTGGATTGAGGTAGAACGTCCCTTCAAACTGGTTCTGAATTGTGGTTTTACAAACAACTCTGTCCCCTTAAGATTATAACAACTTTGTCTTTTAACAAAATGCATTTGGATATTTAAAGGTAATGCATTATTTTGAGCCCTATACATAACTGATAAAATATTATAGTCTACCAAATCATGGAACTTCAATAACTTCAGTTGATAAAATAATGTACTTGATGGATGACGGTAATGTTTTCTAGTGATAATTCTTACAGCTCTTTTCTGTAATACAAAAATAGGCTTTGTGATTGTTTTACACGCATTCCCCCAAACATCAATACAATAGATTAAGTGTGGAACAATGATTGTGTTATACAACAAATACAGAGCTTTATCATTCAATAGGTCTCTGACTTTGTACAGTACTGCAATCGATTTAGCTATTTTTATTCTTACAGAATTTATGTGTTGTTTCCATGTCAGTTTGTCATCAGTGGTGTGGTGTCATGCTTTACACTAGGCTGGCCCTCGCCTTCCTGCACAGCTCCGCTCAATTCTCATTTCCCTTCACTGCTCAGTCTGGGACTTCTCCCATAGACAACGATTTCTCCGGCTGATTTTTGACCGGACCAATCAGAGAACAGAAGGGGTGGAGTTTTTGGCCCCTAACCCACGCCCCCACCTGTCCCAGTGCGCAGCCAGCGAGCAGCCGCATGTTCTCATTCAAAGCGATGCAAAGCGATGCAGGACTGTTTTATATGTGACACAAATGTATTAATTTCCCCTTCTTAATCCCTTATCTGGAGTTTTCTTTTGTTTTTTTGCCAAAAGTCAAGTGTTTGCTCCCTCCTCCCTCCTCCTCCTCCTCTCTCTCCGCTGAGTGCAAAGAATAAGGAAATGCCTCAGGTTGTCACGAGAGAAGTAAACTAGGGTTTTACGTTGCTGCCCGAGTCCCTGCAGATTTTCTGGTCATATGGTGTGCTGGACCAGCGCTACATGGTTTTATTAAAAAAAATTCAAACGTTTTATAACATATAAACACAGAATATGCAGGCAGCGAGAGAAATAGCAGCAGGAGGCGGAGCAGATGTCAAGTTCGGCAGAGCTCTGAGGGGGAGGGAGCAGAATGCTTTCCCTGTTCAAAATTTTTCTAAGATCCAATGGTTTTGTTCCTCAGCAGAGGCCACGCCTCCAGAAAGAAACGTTTCTCAATGGAGAAGTCCCAGACCCTAGTACGAAGCGAAGTGAAGGACAAGGGTCTGGTTAAACCAGGCAAGCTTTACACCACTGCATCCGACACTTTGCATTGCACTTGGTGATGTACAGCTTGGATTCAGCTGCTCAATCATGGAAACTCATTCCATGAAGCTCTCTGTGCACTGTTCTTGAGCTCATCTGAAGGCCACATGAAGTTTGGAGGTCTGTAGTGATTGACTGCAGAAACTTGGTGACCTCTTTGCACTATGAGCTTCAGCATCCTCTGACCCCGCTCCATCAGTTTACGTGTTCTACCACTTCATGGCTGAGCTGCTGTCATTCCCAAACACTTCCATTTTCTTATAATACAGCTGACAGTTGACTGTGGAATATTTAGGAGCGAGGAAATGTCACGACTGGATTTGATGGCATCCTGTCAGTTCCACGCTGGAGTTCACTGAGCTCCCGAGAGCGACCCATTCTTTCACAGATGTTTGTAAAAACAGTCTGCATGCAGAGGTGCTTCATTTTATACACCTGTGGCCATGGAAGTGATTGGAACACCTGATTCTGATCATTTGGATGGATGAGCAAATACTTTTGGCTATGTAGTGTATGTATACCTTGATGCATGCTCAATAATCCAGGTAGAAAAATCCAAAAAAGCTAAGTCTGGTCCTCTGGACATTCAAAAAAACAAAACAAAGCAAAAAGTGTGTATGTATAGTATATATATACCATACCAGCTTTATTGATAGAGCACTTTAAACACCCACAGGACCAAAGTGCTGTACACACAACAAAACAATCATACAGTCAGGTAATAAAAATGATTTAAATGATTTAGTCACATAATAAAAGTTGAGCAATCATACAATTAGATAATACAAGCAATTAAAATGATTAAAAGTCAACATTGCAACTCAAGTCAACTTTATTTTGGTAAATTAAAAACATTACAAAACAAAAGGAAAACAATATAAAATGGTAAATCAATCAATTACCAAAAAAGGAATAGGCTGAAGCCAAGGCTTATACTTGCCTACCCAACATCTCAGATGGTGTCATACAGTAAGCCAGGGAGAAGAGATGGGTTTTTAGAAGAGATTTAAAAACAGACAGGGAAGAGTCTGATGTTCATTGAAGGTTGTTCCACAGTTTAGGAGCTGCCACAGCAAAAGCACGGTCTCCTCTGAGCTTGTGTTTTGTCTTTGGGACACTCAGGAGCAGCTGATCACATGACCTGAGGGATCGGGAGGGTGTGTATGGCTGCAGCAACTCAGACAGATAGGGCAGGGCAAGACCATTTAGCGCTTTAAAAGCAAATAAAATAATTTTTAAATGAATCCTGGAATGTACGGGAGCCAGTGCAGGGAGGCTAAAACAGGAGAAATGTGGTCAAACTTTCATGTGCCAGTTAAAAGTCGTGCGGCAGCGTTCTGTACCCTCTGAAGCTGAGAGATACATGAATCACTGATTCCTATATAGAGTGTGTTACAGTAGTCCAGCCGAGTGGTCACAAAGACGTAAACTTACTGCATATGCCACTTTGCCTCTATACCAACATCAACTACCTCATACATATACTGTGTACATTAACTCATATGCTGCTTTGCCACTCTTTGCAAATGTCAATGCTAGAACCTTCAGTTTATTTTATAGATATACTTTTTATACTTTTTATACTACTATGCAAAAACTCAGGACAGTATTACACTTTTATTATTTCATTTTATGCTTATGTTCATTAAATGTTTAGTGTTTTAGTGTTGGTGTAAATTTTCATACTTTTATACTACTATGCAAAAACTCAGGACAGTGTTACACTTTTACTATTTTATGCTTATGTTTATTAAATGTTTCAGTGTTTTAGTGTTTAAATGGTTACTGTTGCACCGAGGGACTGAGAGAAACGCAATTTCAATCCTGTGTATGTCCTGTACATATTGCAGTTCTGACAATAAAGTTGACTTTGACTTTGAACTACTGTTTCAAAATAATGATTAGAAAGAATTTGCTTCACCTTCACCAGCTGCCTCAGATGGAAAAAACTAGTTTTAACAACTGCTCTGATGTGGTTTTCTAATTTTAGTCGGGCATCGACTTCGACCCCCCCAGGTTTGTAACAATAGGTCTGATATATTGGGCCAAGGAACCAACATCTGCATTGGGAGTCTCAGTGGAGCTTCCAAAAACCATCACCTCAGTCTTTTCTTCATTAAACTTTTAAAAGTTCACAACCATCCAGGCTTTGATGTCCTCCAGACATGAAAACAGAGGGGCCAGAGAGTTGGAGTCCTTTTTCTGTAGCGGGACATAAATCTGCGCATCATCCGCATAAAAATGAAAGGAGATCCCATATTTTCTAAGTATTTTTCAACCTTTATTTAATCAGATTAATCTCATTGAGCCTCAAGGACTCATTTACAAGAGAGACCTGCTACAAACTAAAGAATGATGAACAGCAACAGTTGAGTTTCCTTAATCAACAATAGACAAACATAAGAGAGAAAGAGAGGAATACAGATTTTTTTTAAACAAATTAAAACAAAGTAGCAAAACATTATAAGGTAGATGTAGAAAATCAAAAACAGGAACATATCTTATAGAGCCAAGAGGGAGCAGGTACAGGGTGAAGAGGAGGGGGGCTAAGACTGAGCCCTGAGGAACCCCACACAAGAGAGGAGCAGAGGACACGTGGTCACCAAGGCGGACACAGAAAGTACGCTCCGCTAAAGGCCCCGGTAGACCTGCGCGTACTCCCTGTACGCCTCTGTACGACGTATGTACGCTGAGGCAAAAGCGTAGCCCCTCAGGGCATGAACGCGCAAAGCTCTTTTTTTACGACCGCGCACGCTTGCGCGGTGTCAAACAATAAACTTCCCCGGCACCGGACTGTTTTGTATGTTACACAAATGAATTAAATTCCACTTCTTCATCGCTGATCAGGACATTTTTTTTTTGTTGTTGCCAAAAGTCAAGTAAAAGCTTAATCCTCTGTTCACTCCATGACTGAAATGAATGAATTCAGGTCCTACCTGGCTGCGGGAGGTTTTAAATATTTCCTGGTGGGCTGTGGGCTGCAGGAAACGCGCTCCCTGTTTTTTTCCCCACTTTTTATAAGTTTTTATTAACATATAAAGTTAGAAAGACCGCAACGGCTGCAGCCGAGCTACCACAGCTGGTTGTCCTGCTCGAGCTGTCAATCATTTCAGTAGGCGTGTCAGCAAGTGACCAATCAGCGACCTCCGTTTGCCCTGCTCTGTGCGCAGCTGCTCACATTACAACAAGGATTTGGAGCGAAAACGCGAGCATTTAACGTGAGAAAGCAGAGCTGTGCCAGCGAACGCGTGCGCACAGAATGCGCGCGTAGAGTGGCGTACAGGCAGGACGCTCAGCTTTGCCGGAGCCTTAAGTAAGACCTAACCAGTCCAGTGCTGCACCGCTGACACCCCCCATTGCTCCAAATGACAAAGTAAGATGTCGTGGTCCACGGTGTCAAAAGCAGATGATAAATCTAAAAGCAGGAGGACAACACAGTCACCAGAGTCCGCTGCTAAAAATATGTTGTTAAAAAACTTTAACAGAGCAGATTCTGTGTAGAGCTTTAAAACCAGACTGTAAAACCTCCAGAACGTTCTGTTCTTCCAAATATGCTGATAGCTGGTTGTACACAACCTTCTCGAGCATTTTTGAAAGAAATGGCAGTTTGGAGATCGACCTGTAGTTAGTAAGAACAGAGGGGTCAAGAGTGGGTTTCTTAATGAGAGGCTGGACAGCTGCTATATGAAACAAAAAAAAATACATTACCCACAATGCCTCAGACTTAAGGGAAATCCAGATTGTTTCAGTTGTAGCGGTGTGTTCCTGTACTGCAGTAATAACTACGGTAAATACTTTGTGGTTCATTTTCTCCACGTTTTCTAAAACTTAAAGCGTACGTGAGTAAATAATCTGTAACTCAGAGGAGCAGCACAGTGGTTCAGTTGGTAGAGCTGCTGCCTCTCAGCAAGACGCTCGTCGGGTCAAATCCCGGCTGGAAACCTTTCTGGGTGGGATTTGCAGATAAAGATGACAGATGGATGTCTGTAATTCAGAGGTTCATGATTTTACATCTAGACCCCAAAAATCTAAGTTTCAGACACGGGACTCTTCTCTTTTCCTATTTCAACAATGGCAACATTTTTATTATCTGTAATCATTTAAATATTTAAATAGACGGATGGAAGATCTGTTAGTCCTCACACTTGATGTTGGGGATGACTCTCAGCTGCTACCAGACCAATTAAAGCTCAGTGTCAGTAAAACTGAGTCTTAGCTGTTGAGCAGCTGGTGAAACAGGCTCAGACCAACTTTAACCACATTAACAGACAATTAACCATGTTTCAGCTCACCTGTGAACTCTCAGGTGTCTCATCCAAACAATCTTTTTATTAAAACCTTTTCCACAGGTCTAACAGGTGAAGGAATTCTCACCTGTGTGAATCTTCATGTGTTTGGTCAAATCACCTTTACGAGTGAAACTCATTCCACAGGTGAGACACAAGAAGGGCGTCTCAATTGTGTGACTCTTCGTGTGTTTTGTCAAATTACCTTTTTGCCTGAAACGTCTTCCACAGGTCTGACATGAGAAGGGCTTCTCACCTGTGTGAATCTTCATGTGTTGGGTCAAACTACATTTATTAGTTAACCTCTTTCCACAGGTGAGACACGGGAAGGGCCTCACAACTGTGTGTGTTTTCATGTGGTTATACAAAGTACCTCTATGTCTGAAACTCTTTCCACAGGTGAGACACGAGAAGGGCATCTCAACTGTGTGTGTTTTCATGTGATGGGTCAAATCGCCTTTACAAATGAAACTCTTTCCACAGGGGAGACACGGGAAGGAACTCACACCTTTGTGAATCTTCAGGTGTTCACTCAAATGACCTTTATTTCTGAAACTTCTTCGACAGGTCTGACATGAGAAGGACTTCTCACCTGTATGAATCTTCAGGTGTACACTCAAATTACATTTATATCTGAAACTTCTTCGACAGGTCTGACATGAGAAGGACTTCTCAACTGTGTGAGTTCTCATGTGATAGGTCAAATCATATTTACGAGTGAAACTCTTTCCACAGGTGAGACACGGGAAGGGCATCAAACCTGTGTGAATCTTCAGGTGTTTAATCAAATTATATTTACGAATGAAACTTCTTCCACAGGTGAGACATGAGAAGGACCTCACACCTGTGTGAGTTCTGACGTGTTCTGACATGTTCTTCCGTCTCTTTAGTTCTGGATGGTCCACATCGTCTCTGGGATCTCTGGTGTCTGGACTTCTCTTCTTTGGTTTCAGCTCCTCGTCTCTGCTGGATCTGGTCCTGTTTCCTGTTTGATCCTGGTCCTCAGCTTCAGGACCGTTTGGACAAAGGAGGCGGTCCGATTGTGGTTCTGGTTCCCAGTGGTATCTTTGCTCATTAGCAGGAGTCCCCCTGAAGGTCTCAGCCTCCAGCTTCAGAACCAACTGCTCCTCATCCTGACTGATACAGAGTTCCTCCAGCTCCTTTTTAATTTGTGGAGGTCCAGGTTCTTCTTGGTTCTCTTTGTTATCTGGAAGTTCTGGTTCCTCCTGGTCCTCTCTGATCTGTGGAGGTTTTGGTTCCACCAGTTCCTCTTTAATCTGTGGGAGTTCTGGTTCCTGTTGATCCTCTCTAATCTCTGGAGGTGAAAACAGAAGAAAAAAGAATATGACAATAAAGAAACTGCACTTTAAAGCTTCAGTATGTAGCTTTTTTTATAAACATATTTCTTCACTCTGTCACTACCTCCTGACAGACTGATGTTAGCCAGGTAATCTCTGAAATTTTTAAAAAAAAAAATTGTCCCCTTGCTTCTCCAGGTGGTAAATAAGCATTTCTAAAAAGAAAAGGTGACACGCCATTTTCCAGCCAATAAAAACAGAGTTTTTAACCAGCCAATAAAAACAGAGCTTGAATTTGAATCAGCCAATAAAAACAGAGCTTGAATTTGAATTTCCACAGACCATGGGAGAGCAGAGGGGGAGGGATCAGAATGCTTTGCCTGTTGAAAAATTCTCTAAGTTCTGCAGTTCTACAGAAACTGCAGACTGAACCTTTAATCATGTGTTGATTTCAAAATGATTCATAATGGATCAGTTCAATTGGAATGAGAGGAACACACAGGTGGGCAGCACGGTGGCACAACTGGTAAAGCTGCTGCCTCTCAACGAGCAGGTCCCTGGTTCAAATTCCAGTCCAGGGACCTTTCTGGGTGGAGTTTGCATGTTCCCTCCGTGCATGCGTTAGTTTTGTCCAGTCAATCCGATTTCCTCCCACAGATCAAAAACATACCGTATTTTCTGCAATATAGGTCGCATTGTCCAATTATTGCCCAAAAATTGGAAAAATCCATATATGGGTCGCACCTACGTAAATGTTGACCGTGTTTAGCTCTGCTGCAAATGTCTGCCACAGGAGCGCACAGCAAGGCTTTTAAGAAGATTAACACTTAAAAACAATTATTTGTTTGATAAAAATTATAGCAAATATGTGTCTGAGCTGAACTTTTCCTTAATAAATGAACGTAATTGTGAAATGAGCTGGATTTAAAAATTTGTTTCGCTATGACTGATGAAACAATACGTGCGCGCGCAGCGGGCGGAAACCCTGCATTTCATTAACATTTAACTACCGTACAGAAACGCCTAAAAAAATTTGTTAGCTGAATATATATGTTAGTGTGTCTCTGTTTAATTTTTGTTAATAAAATGATTACAAATCAGCTTATTTTAGAACGTAAATAACACCAAGCGCGCACCCATACAGAGGATTTCCGCTTTTCAGTGATAAAAAGCCATAAATAGTTCGCACCTAAATAAACCATACCATACCATTTTATTTGTAAAGCACTTTACACAGGAACAAGTCCACACCAAAGTGCTGAACAAACAAACAAACAGCAGGCAACACACACAGTGAAGTACAACACGAAAGACATAAAAACATTGCAGATCATAAATAAAACGATCAAATACAAATCAGCTGGTGTTGAAAGCAACAGAATAGTAGTGAGTTTTTAACCGGGATTTGAAAACTGCGAGGGAGGGGGCCTGTCTGACAGGTAGAGGTAACTCATTCCAGAGTCTTGGGCCTGCTACAGAGAAGGCCCTGTCACCCCTGCGCTTCAGGCGAGTTACTGGAACTCTTAAAAGTACCTGGTCCTCTGACCTCAAAGCACGTGGTGGGACATATGGGTGTATCAAATCCGAGAGATAGGCGGGGGCGAGGCTGTTCAGTGATTTGTAGACGTACAGGAGAATTTTGAACTGGATTCTAAGATGAACCGGTAGCCAGTGCAGGGAGGCCAAGACTGGTGTAATGTGCTCTCTTTTGCGTGTACTGGTTAAAAATCGGGCTGCTGCGTTCTGAACCAGTTGTAATCGTGCAATGGTGGCCTGACTGACGCCAAGCAGAAGTGAATTGCAGTAATCAAGCCTAGATGTAATAAATGCATGAATTACTGTCTCCAGGTTATTTTTGGATAGTATGGGCTTCAGCTTGGACAGTCGCCTCAGCTGGAAAAAAACAGGATTTAACGATCATATTTACATGACTGTTGAGTTTCATGGACAGATCCATTATCACTCCCAGATTTGTGACCTTTTGTTTTTCAGACAGGGGTAGAGCAGAAAGGTCGATGCAGTGGTTCGAGGTTGTGTCATTGGGAAGGAACAATATGGCTTCAGACTTCTTTTCATTGAAACTTAAGAAATTCAAAGCCATCCAGTCCCTGATGTTAGCCAGGCAGTCGAGCAGAGGTTGAATAGAGCATGTTCCATTTTGTCTTAGGGGAAGGTAAATTTGACAGTCATCGGCGTAGAAGTGGAAGGGTATATTGTGTTTCCGGAAAATAGCACCAAGTGGCAGCAGGTATAAGGAGAATAAGAGAGGACCCAGGATGGACCCCTGCGGAACCCCCCATTTAAGAGCCGCCACTGCAGAACTAAAGTCATTGATGGAAACACAAAAGGATCTGTCAGAGAGGTAGGATCTGAACCAATTGAGGGCTGACCCTGTGATGCCCACCCACTGCTCAAACCTAGCAATGAGGATCTCATGGTCGATCATGTCGAACGCGGATGAGAGGTCCAATAGGACAAGCAGCACAGAGTCACCAGTATCTGTGGATAGAAAGATGTCGTTAAAAACCTTCAGTAAGGCAGTCTCAGTGCTGTGGAGAGATTTGAAGCCAGATTGGAATAGCTCGGGGATAGCGTGATCCTCCAGGAAGCACTTTAGCTGGGATTCAACTATTTTCTCTAGAAGCTTAGATACAAATGGGAGTCTGGAGACAGGCCTGAAGTTGGATACTACTGAAGGGTCGAGGTTTGGTTTTTTTCAAGAGAGGTTGAACAGCAGCATGTTTTAATGATTTTGGCACCACACCCGAGGATAGACTGCTATTTACAATAGAGAGAATGGAGGGACCAAGAGAGGGAAAAACCTCCTTTAGTAGCCGAGGGGGGACCACATCAAAGGGGGAACCAGATGGTTTCAGGTTGCACATGACCTGCTCTAGAGAAGACAGAGACTGGTTCAAAATAGTCAAATACAGCAACAGATTGAGGTGGAATGGATGGATCATGAGTTGGAGGAGAAATGAGAGCCCGGGTGGTCGCAATTTTATCCAAAAAGAAATGTTGGAAGTTCTCGCACAGCTCAGTCGAGGCTTCCAGGGGTGATTGTTCAGTGAGGTGGAGAAGAGAGTTTAGGGTGGAGAACAGAACTCGAGGATTGCCAGAGTTTGAAGCAATGATATCAGAGAAGTATTGGGATTTTGCAGTCTTTACTGCTTTCTGATATCAGCGCCAGCTCTCTTTTACCATTTGAAAAGAGACCTGCAGTCCGTCTTTTTTCCATTTTCTCTCCGCCCTCCTGCATTTTGCCTAACAACTCTGGTCGCAGCCATGCACATGGGCGCCATCTTGGAATCATCAAATATAGGTTGCAAGGCCTGCAAAAATGAAAGAAAGAAAAAGCTGCAACCTATATTCCGGAAAATAAGGTACATGTTAGATTGATTGTCCCTAGGTTTGAGAGAGATTGAATGGTTGTTTTTCTCTATGTGTCCATGTGATGTACTGGAGACCTGTCCAGGGTGTACCCACCCCTTGCACAGTTACTGTTGAAGCTTTGTTAAACTATTCAGAGCACTGTGGTCTAGCCAGAAGGCTTTTGTGTTGCACAACGCTAGCACTTCTGCTAACGCGTATGTGTTAAGTTTGTAGCTATGGAGGGAAACGGAGACTGCTCAGAAGAAGAGCTCCGAAAACAACAAAAACTGTCCAAAGTCCAAAGAACATTTTAGGCTAAACAGAAAAGACACTCATTAACTGCAGGTTGAACTAAAAACTCATCTGAAATCTGTTTTTAAATAAATCTCCTCCTTGGGTTGCCACCTTAGCGTGGTGGAGGGGTTTGTGTGTCCCAATGATCCTAAGAGCTATGCTGTCAGGGGCTTCATGCCCTATAGTAGGGTCACCCAAGGCAGACAGGTCCTAGGTGAGAGACTAGACAAAGTGCAGCCCAAAGACCCCAATGATGAGTAAAACTAATGGAATCAATGTTCCCTCGCCCAGACGCGTGTCACCGGGGCCCCACTCTGGAGCCGGGCCTGGAGGTGGGGCACATTGGCGAGCGCCTGGTGGCCGGGCTTTTACCCATGGAGTCACAACCCAAAGAGGAGACATGGGTCCCCCTTCCCATGGGCTCACCACCTGTGAGAGGGGCCAAAGGGGTCAGGTGCAATGTGGGATGGGTGGTGGCCGAGGGCGGGGACTCTGGCGGTCTGATCCTCGGCTACAGAAGCTGGCTATTGGGACGTGGTATGTCTCCTCTCTGGTGGGGAAAGAGCCTGAGCTGGTGTGTGAGGTTGAGAGGTTCAGGCTAGAACTAGTTGGATTCACCTCAACGCATGGCTCTGGCTCTGGAACCAGTTTCCTTGAGAGGGGTTGGACACTCTTCTACTCTGGAGTTGCCCCTGGTGAGAGGCGCCGAGCAGGAGTGGGCATACTTGTTGCACCCCATTTAATTCTACTTAAGTAAAGTACAGATACATGAAAAATGTACTTAAGTACAGTAACAAAGTATTTGTACTTAGTTACATCCCACCACTGAAAACAACATAATAAGCCCTCTGGTCACCTTGTTACCTTTGACCTTTTGCCCGTGACGCAGGACCTAATTGCCTCTTGCACAGTAAGATAATGCGGATAACTGCGGAGCTCAACGTAGCGAACGTTCCAGATTACAGAACAGTTTTTGTTGAATAAAAAACAAGTTTTTGGTGAATAAAGTGGAATAAACTTGCTACTTGTCAGATAACGGAAAAAGTGATATTGTTTCTGCTTCAGCACGAAGTAACGGTTTAAGCAGAGAGGTAGGGGTGGGCGATATGGCTCAAAAATTATATTGTGATTTTCAGAGTCAGAGTCAGAGTCAGAGAGAATTTATTGTCATTTGCACCGCATGTAGTACATGTGTTGAAAACGAGATTATGTACACAGGGTCCCAGTTACATCCAACAACAAATGCAAGAGAAAAACAATAATAACATCTAGGATTAACTAAGAGAGACATCAGCTAGTAATACACTAAGCCCTAATGTAGTAGAAAAACATCATTATAAACAGCAGCACGAACATGAGCAGATGGTCACAGATGAACGCAGCAACAAGAAACAGATCAGTATCAGCATGATGTGACATTTTGCAGTGTTTATTCTTATTATTTATTTATTCATGAGTCTGACAGCCTCAGGGTAGAAGCTGTTCCTCAGTCTAGTGGTTCTACATTTGATGCTCCTCAACCTCCGTCCCGAGGGGAGTGGTGCAAAGAGTGAGTGTGCTGGGTGAGTGAGGTCTTTCATGATGCAGGTGGCTCTTTTTCTGCATCTGGAGGTGTAAATGTCTGTGATGGTGGGGAGACTGACTCCCACAGACTTCTGTGCAGCCTTCACCACTCTTTGTAGAGCTTTCCTCTCTGCAACTGTGCAGCCTCCATGCCACACGTTGATGCTGGAGCACAGGACGCTCTCCACTGCACACCTGTAGAACGAGGTGAGGACTGAGCTTCTCAGACCGGCTCGTCTCAGCCGTCTGAGGAAGTAGAGTCTCTGATGACCTTTCTTGATCAGGCTGGTGGTGTTATTGCTCCAGCTGAGGTTATCATTCAAGTGTACACCCAGGTACTTGTAGCTGGAGACCACCTCCACCGCAGATCCACCTATATACAGTGGGGTGTGGGTGTGTTTGTTCCTTCTGAAGTCCACAATCATCTCCTTCGTCTTCTTCACATTCATGTGAAGGTTGTTCTCTTTGCACCAGCTCTCCAGATGTTCCACCTCCTGTCTGTAGCTGGATTCATCATTATCTGTGATGCATCCCACCACAGCTGTATCATCTGCAAACTTAACAATATGACAGCCTGGATGTGTGGCTGTACAATCATATGTGAGCAGAGTGAACAGAAGAGGGCTCAGCACACATCCTTGAGGAGAGCCAGTGCTGAGGGTGATGGTGGAGGAGGAGAAGTTGTGGATCTTCACGGACTGTGGTCTGTTTGTTAAGAAGTCTAGTACCCAGTTACAGATGGAGGGGCTTAGTCCAAGTGTGGATAGTTTGTCTATCAGAGTTTGGGGGATCATGGTGTTGAAGGCAGATGTGAAGTCCACAAAGAGCAGACGCACGTATGAGTCCTTCTGATCCAGGTGGGTGAGAGCAGTGTGGACCACAGAGGAGATGGCGTCCTCTGTTGATCGGTTCTCGCGGTATGCATATTGATGAGGGTCCTCGCTGATGTTGACGGTTGTCTTGATGTGGGACATGACCAGTTTCTCAAAACATTTAGCGACTATCGGGGTGAGAGCCACCGGTCTATAGTCATTCAGACCAGTCACTGTGGAGCTTTTTGGGACTGGGATGATGGTGGCAGTCTTCAGGCAGGTGGGAACTGACTCCAGTGAAAGTGAGGTGGTGAAGATGTCAGCCAGCACCTCACAGAGCTGGTCCGCACATTCCTTCAGAACTTTCCCTGGGATGTTGTCTGGACCCGTAGCTTTATGAGGGTTGATCCTTCTGAGACTACCTCTCACTTCTGCTGCGGTCACTTTGAGGTGCTCCTCGTCTGGTGATGATTATAATCCCATAATTTTCAGAGCATTATCACGATAACGATACATTTTGTGATATAACCAAAAAAAAGAAAAACATCTCCCCCCTTTTCAGAAAACACGTACAGCCACCAGATGAAGGAAACATGAGGGAGACCATATATTGTGTCTTTAAACACATATAGTGCCACCCAGATGTAACTAAAGGATTTTAACAGGGGTCAGTATTAAGCTGATCTCTTTATCCTTAATTAATTTACTTATTCAGATTGAATAGTAATTTCACGGATTCTTTTCTTTTTCAGTTTACCCAATATTTCTGTGATCTTTATGATGGATAAATAAACAGAGCTATAGAGTGACAATGGACACGTTAACTTAGCTTGATATGTCAAAGAGACACTATCATTTATTTAAAATGAATCAACTAAATCAACACCATTACACTTGATTGACATGATTTCACTTTCTTTCAATTTAAATACGTCAGCACACTTAAATTTAACACAACAGACTTCAATATTGGATGTTAACATATTTAGTCTGTGGGCTCTTTAGCTTAAAATAGTTTCCAGCTTAGATTGAGAGGGAAAAAGAGAGGAGGAAAGATGGTTTAAAGGAAATTATTGTGAGCATGAGACCAAAGTGACACTTCTCATCCGACTTCTGCTAAAATCCAGGTACGTTTTGTAAACAGCTCTTTACCTTTCGACGACGAGTCTGATAAAGAGATGACACCAGCCTGTACGATGCACAGTCCTTCAGGCCCAGTTCGTCTGAACTGGTCATTCGTTTACATTTCCAACGTCTCCTGGGTTTCGCGTTGGTCATCAGAAAATGGGTCAGCTTCAGGCCTCTGACTTCAAGATAAACTTATTCCAGGAAGGAATAAACAAAGTCTTGAGCTTACGCTCATTCGAAGTGGACTCATAACAGCCTGTTATCAGTCCTTAGCTGAAGACGAAGGTCGTTAGCTCTTGACCAAGCGTACCCCGCTCTTTGGGAAAGGTTCACATCTCTTTGAAGTTCCCAGAAACTCTTAGGAACCTTCTGGTTCCTTCCAAACTCTTGCAGACTCTCGCAGACTCCGAAGTGTTTTCGCAAAGTTAGAACTTAAAAGAGAATTAGAGAGGAGAGAAACTTGTCTCTTTTTCATTGGTCCGTGGACCAGTCAGGGAGTTCACTTGTTGTTATCAGAGTACAAGGTTACAACCAGCAGCAGAGGGAAATGTTTAGGAACAGACAGAGAAAGCTGGAGCCCTGCTCATGAAAACAACGGATTAGCTGTCTTCTGACTTTCTAAACAAAACCGTCCGGTCTCTGTGACCCGAGACTTCACCTTTAACACAGCAGTGAACACAGTTTAACTCTTACAGAATAACACAGCTTAAAAGCACACATCATGAAAATGACAAAAGTTATTCTTTTGATCACATCAGCCTAAAATCAAAGATAGAAATAGTCTCTTTTGGTGACTATGTGACTAATTTGTAGTAAATGTCTTGCTTTACTGAGAGGTCAGTAAAGGTCATCACTGGACAGTTCAAAAACCTTAGTTTGACCCTGGGTAGGTCCACTACATCTCCCCCCTTTTGGAAGCCATCGCCAGTCCTTGGGGATGGGGTCCAACACGAAAGGAAACCTTGAACTGTCTTTGATCTTGAAGTAATCCAGCAAGTGGAAAAGAAAAATCAAAAATTATAATCCCATAAAGTTTTTGGAAATTCCATACTGTTCGGAGGTAATCCCATTGCGAAAAGCTTTTAATCCCTTGGAAAACTGAGTCTGTTAACTCTTGGAAAACAAAGTCTGTGATCCCTTGGAAAGCAAAGTCTTATAATCCACAGCGGTAATTCCACAGCAGTAATTCCACAACGATTAGTTTTGTTGATTGATCAGCAACAATTGTTTTCATAATCAGCATGTAGAGGGGATCCCTCGATTGACGCAGAGGAGGCGACCCTTGGATGAAGGTTGAAGACCAAGCGTTGGAGCTGCAGGTCCCCACATCGAAGGTTGTTGGCTGGTTGGTTTCCAGTCAGTGCCACTCTGGTTCTATGTGTCATGCAATTATGTGGTTTTTTAGGTGGGCTTATGATTGGGATTTTACATTAGGCCTTACCTATATGCACCTGGTATGTAAGCTATCATGGTTTAGATCAGCTACAATTACCAATTAAGGGGTGGATCAATTCTGTAAAATTAGATATAGGGATTTGTACCTATAAAATTTTGGAGGGCTTCTGTAACGAAGGCCTCTAATTCCAAACTATTCCTCCATTCATTACTTAGTTTAGGTTAAACTAAAATAAAAATGAAATATAGTTTGATCTAAATGTCTGTTGTCTTTTAGACGAACGACGTAGGATTTGGTATTCCTAATAAATTTTGAAGTCTATGGCGAGACTCATCAAAATGAATAGATAATCTAGAATAGAAACGATCGAATCGGTTCAATTTAGAAATTGTGAGACCAGTGTAGTTTATGGTACCTTGAGTAGCTTTAAACTACATTGACTCTTCGACGATTGAGATTTAACAAAACGAACTGCATGTTGGCATAGTTAAATCCATATCATTCATTAACCAATGTTAATACAAAACCTTTTTGGCTGGGAGTGTTCAGAACCAAACAATATCTCAACTAATGACAACAGTAATGACTAAACAACAAGGAAACAACGTTTCACTGCTTCGACACACTCTTGTCGTCAGATTCCAAAGTGCAACACACAAGAAAAACAGGTCTCAACTTTATGACCGAGGTCAAATTAAATCTCGTGGATTTAAACGGTTGTTAAGGTTAGTTTTTTGTTGTGGGTTTTAGGCTTAGCGTTTCTAAGTTCAAATTGGACAATGCGACTTATAGGGTGGAAAATACGGTAGTTTAAACCTGATTAGTTTATTTACTAACTTGTGTTTGGACGACCTTATTATCCCATGAAGTCGGTGAGTTTGTGAGATCTTTGTCTTTTGTGGAGTCATTGAACGCCTTGTAAGGTTTGATCTGATTTCGATGTACCCATTTAGCAATTGGCTCTTTGCGGCCTTTGCTGATTTTGATTTCGTAGACGACTGAGGACACTTTGTCTGTTATCAGATGAGGTCCAGTCCACCTGGGCATTAGTTTGCGGGCGAGAGTTCCGGTCTCGGACCCTCCTTTCCCGGTTGCTGGGGCGAACGTATAGTACCAGACTCTGTCTCCCACTTGGAGTTCATTGTGAGAGGCCTTTTGGTCATAGTACGCCTTACGTCCTTCAGCGGATTTTTCCAGGTTTTTCTGGGCGAAAGCAAAAGTGTTTCTGAGGTGTACATTCAAATCTTTGTCTTTGGCATGGCCTAACATCACCCCCCTTTGGTCATGGGGGACCACGAACACAGGTGAGGACGTCCGTCCATGGGCACAAGTTAGGATGCCACCGTTTAGTTTAAGCTGTTCGCGCAGCTGAGAGAAGACGGTACACAGGAATCGTTTAGGTTTTGGCCAACGTATCTTCTTACGTTTACCTCTTTCCGTGTAATTCAGGTGTGTCACAACTGTCGGCGCAGTCGCAGGTGTGTCTGATTGTACAGACTGCGACGGGTCACTGTCGTTGTGTGTGTCTTCCCACTTCTTGACTGAAGAGAGGCTCTTTGAGTCTGTAAAAACTATGTCATTTCTGACTAGTTCTAGACACAAATGTTCCTGAACCAAGGTTTCATCGAAAGCTTGGCTGATAGCCGATTTACCTGTCCCAGGGGACAGTACAGCAACCTCGGTGTGGGGTCCTTGGATCTCCACACCTTTCTCTACCTGTGGTAGGTAATGTGAGTTTGCCCCCTTCATGTCTGATGAGGGGTCCTCGTAATCTGCAACAATGATGTCCAAGTGACTGTCAGCGTTTGGATGACTGTCATTTTCTGGACTCAGATGCCCTTGAACCAAGGTTTCATCGAAAGCTTGGTTGATTGCCGAATTACCTGTCCCAGAGGACAGTACAGCGTCTTCGGTGTGGGATCCGTGGATCTCCACACCTTTCACTACCTGTGGTAGGCAGTGGTCAGGGAGTGCTGAATGTGTCAGCTCACAGAGGAGGTTCTCTTGTTGGGCCAGAGTTTGGTCCAACTTTTGGGTCTCTTCTGTCTCACCTGTAGTTGAAGGTTCACTTACCGGGCTCTCGTCCTCGGATGAGCAGTCCCTTGTGTCCTCTGCGGTACCTGCGGTTAGGCAGTCTGTATCGCAACTAGGAAGCACTTTTATTGGCAGGGGTTTTCTCACTGTGCTCCACATTTTCTGTTGACCATAATCTACAATCGCGCCGAAGCGGTCTATAAAATCTTGGCCAACCAGAAATGGGAATGAGTCAAGTTTAGACACGTACACCGGGTGGCGTAGTGTCATTTCGCCAATCTGCATGTGAACCATAGCTATAGCTGTTAGGGTTGTTCTCGTCTCTGCGAGACCCTGTAGCTCAATAGCACATTTCTCAAAGGGTATTTGCCTGTCAACACCGTTAGCGGCGGTCCTCAGCTCCTCGAACAGCTTGGCCGACATAATGGTTATATCAGCACTACCATCCAGGAGGGCTTCACGCTCAAGGACACCTTCCAGTGTGATAGGCAGGTAAGCTTTCTTAGCCACCCCCCTTTGTATAAAGTTACACAGAAACCTCACAGGTCTTGGCCCACGTTTCTGTTCACGTGTGACTCTGTCTGTGTAATCTTGTTTACTGTCAGCATCTTGTTGGCTGTCAGCATCATGACCTTCAGGATGTTGTTGTGTGTCAGCAATTGGTTTGCTGTCAACATCCATGGCAATGTTGGTAGTAGTGTGCGCTGAGTTATTTGTGTGCTCTGAGTCTTTGTGAAAGACAGTGCTACACATCGCTCCAGGTTGGTCAATGTTGATAGTGTCATTATCAATGATAACGCCACTCATTGTATCAGGTTGGTCAAGCACAGTAACATTCAAATCTACTGACAAACTACTTACTTCCTCTGTCTCTTCCGAGCATAGAGGTGTTGGGCCATTATTCCGGGACATTCGTGACTCTTTGCCTGTCTTGAACTGTTCTGTTCGAGGCGCGGGAGGTGCAGTTCCAAGGCTCAGGGGTTTCTGTTGGGACCACGCATAGTTACATGAGTATAGGTCCTCATCCTTCAATTTCTTTTGAAGTCCACCCACCGATGGACCTTGGTTTTCACCCACCTGGTTCGATCTGAACCGTTGTGGGTCTCTTAGAGAGTGAACACCTACCTTTTGTGGTTCGTTGCTTGTCTCAGATTTTTCAATCTGAGGTGCTTCAGGGGCGGGGCTCCCTTTAAACCATTTTGAGTCACTGTTCCAGCTGGTACCAACATTTCGTTGTATGTCAGTTTGAAAATCTTGTTCATTCTTGCTAGTATCATCCAACTCTTTTAACAACCGATGTAAGTTCTCTACCTCTTCCGAGGTCAGAGGGCCTTTGAGACGACTGTGTTTATTCTCGCTTGTATTATCCAACTCTTTTAACACCCGACGTAAGAACTCTACCTCTTCTGAGGTCAGAGGACCTTTGAGACGACAGTGTTTATTCTCGCTTTCTATAGGAGAGAGAACCTCGCCTATTTTTTGCGACTGGGATACGACCTTTTGACCTGGGACACACCTCAGAGGGTGTTTTGTTTTGCATGTGAGCATCAACAGCAGTTACAGCGCACTGTTTCATCACTGATTGTTTAAACTGATGTTGTAGCTCAAGGCCTTTTATGAGACGTTTTTCTTTTTGTCGTTTGCTATTGTTGTCACTAACTGTGTGCTCTGAGTTATCCATGTGCTCTGAGTTATCAAAGACAAGGTCACTCAATGTACCAGTTCGGTCATCCTCTGTATCATTCAAGTTTTCAAACAACCAACTTTTGTCCACTATCTCCTCAGAGCTTAGTGGTGTGTTGCCTTTTTTCTGGAACTTCTGTGATTTTTTTGCCGGTCTCGGACTGTTCCGTTCGAGGGGCAGGAGGGGCTTGTCCTTGACCTGGGGGTTCCTGTTCGGACCCCCTTTTGTGATATGGTTTACTTTTGTGACCATCTTTCTTATCTTTAGGACGTGCGCCCCCCTTTTGAAACCGTTTTATGTACTCTGGGTCTTGTCTGAGCCACTGCGGTTCATAGCCCCAGCGGGCATCAACATGTCGTGGACGTGCGCCCCCCTTTTGAAACCGTTTTATGTACTCTGGGTCTTGTCTGAGCCACTGTGGGGTCCTGATGGAGTGGACCCTCTCACTTGTTTCACCCTGTTTAACGTCCATTATTGTATTGATTTTGTGTGAAAAAAATCAAAAGATTGTTCTCATGTTAGTGTTTGCAAATAAATATTCACTTTTAATGTAGCACTGAGTCAAATAAACTAATCAGCTGAGGTTTACGCGTTTCACTGTGTAATAAGTATTCATAGGTACCTTTTTTCAGGTTTTTACCCTCAATGAACTTTGTAAAAGTTAAATGCACTCTTGCAGTGTTAACTTTAAAATAGAACTTACGTTCAAACAACAGTTACTAACTAACCCAAGCAGCCTGATTTCCGTTTTTCTTACTCAAACGCTTATAAAAGAGGGCTGACTTAAATGCAATGACTTCACTAAAATGTGACAGGATGCTGCTTGAGCATGCCTTTAAAAAGATGTCTTGCAGTCTCAGTGAAACTGATTTTGTACTGCATTTGACAGTTATCAGGAGTGAAAAAGGACGTTCTGTTCGTTATTTTAAACAATTTTTTATTTAAAATAAACGAGTGTTCGTGCGCTCAGCATAACAGTACAGTAATGATGTTACTTCAAATAAAAATCAGTGATTTTTATCAATTTGTTGTCTTGTGACATGTTCAAATCTGGTCTGCTTTCTTTGCTTCTTTGGAGTGAAAACTGTACTTTTGTTTGTTATTTTAAACTTTTTATTTAAAATAAACTGGAGTCATTAGTTGTACACAGAAAAACGTTAAAAATGCCATTTTTAACTAAAAGTGTAAAGTTGTGCACACCAATTCTGTTTAAAATTCAGGAATGTGAAGAGCTTAATGTGGAAATGCTCTGTTCTCCATCATTTTTTTTTTTATTTAATTTGAAAATCAAATAAAAATGCTTTTTGAGTGTTATTTTAAATCTCTTCAGTATTTAAAATGAGCACAAATTGTGTGTCTGTACCTCTGTTATACTAAAATTTGTATTTAGAATAAACAGGAGTTTTTGTTTGCGTACAGAACAATTTTAAAAGCTGGTAATTCACCATAAAAATGCTGACTTCTCATGATGTATTTGAGAAAACTCATCTGTCAACGTCTTTTAACCAACAGGGGGCAGCTTCGAGTCTTAATGTTTGTTATCACGAGGAGACTAAATTTTTCATTCAGTATTTAACTAAAACAACCTTTTAGAGTTAGCTTCTAGTGTGACCGTGATAACTGCTCCAACCGCGTTCATGTCAGGGACAAATTTATGTTGTTAGACAGTTTTGATGGCGTCAGATGAGTGTTTAAACTCTCAGTGAAATCTCAGTTTGTCCTGTCAGTGTGTGAACTGCTTGTCACCCGAAAGTGCACCAGGAAATGACGACAAGAATGGGCGGGCCAACGCAACGTGCGTAGCGCGTCACCAGCTTCGTACGTGAGCGAGGCGGAGCTCGCTACAAGATACGTGACGTCAACAAATCAATCACAGCGTTTGCAGTGCATTACCCATGCATTCATGGTGAATGTAGTTTTCTTACCTTCGACCAATGAAGTACCGGAAATGACGACAAAGTGGGTTGGTCGCAACGGCGTGCGTTCCCACTACAGCGAATCAGCGCTCGCTACGAGTGATTGACAGCTCACAGCTCTCGTTTCATCCAATCACAGCTCATAAACAGACAAGCACGACACGTCTTTCTAACGTTAGCTCGCACAGCAGACCACAACTTTATAGACTCTTAAAACAACTCAAACGCTACAAATTAACTTCCCAAAATTCTGAAACATGCGGCGAACACACCTAGACAGGCCAACTTAGTTACGCTCAGTAACACAGCACTGCAGCTGTTGAACAAACACGGACTCTCTCGGAGCGCGTCAAGGTCGGTTCTGGTCCACTTTTAGTGGAGCAGAAAACTCGGGTCTGAACCCATTCGACAACGTTCTAACAGTAATATGCTTCTTTGACCTGCTCTAAAATGTAAAATACCACAACAGCAATCTTGTAGATGTTAAATTAGCTTTCAGGTTCTATGACTCGGCGGTCATTTCAACAAAGCGTTGTACAGGAGTCCGTGCGTGAACTGGATCGGAACCAGAACCCCCACAGACCACGGCTGACAAAACTTCACCTGAATGCTTCCAACAGCGTGTAACAGAGTTGAAACGATAATAATCTCACAGCTTCAAATGATAAAAACATGCAGAATCTGCCTGTCTTGAACACTTCCAGCCAAAATTATTATCCTCAGAGTTTAAAACTTGGATCCTCTTATGCAAACATGACGTTACAGTTCATGAGAGACCACAGATTTATCAATAAACTTTTAGAAAACTCGTACGGCCACCAGATGAAGGAAACATGAGGGAGACCATATATTGTGTCTTTAAACACATATAGTGCCACCCAGATGTAACTAAAGGATTTTAACAGGGGTCAGTATTAAGCTGACCTCTTTATCCTTAATTAATTTACTTATTCAGATTGAATAGTAATTTCACGGATTCTTTTCTTTTTCAGTTTACCCAATATTTCTGTGATCTTTATGATGGATAAATAAACAGAGCTATAGAGTGACAATGGACACGTTAACTTAGCTTGATATGTCAAAGAGACACTATCATTTATTTAAAATGAATCAACTAAATTAACACCATTACACTTGATTGACATGATTTCACTTTCTTTCAATTTAAATACGTCAGCACACTTAAATTTAACACAACAGACTTCAATATTGGATGTTAACATATTTAGTCTGTGGGCTCTTTAGCTTAAAATAGTTTCCAGCTTAGATTGAGAGGGAAAAAGAGAGGAGGAAAGATGGTTTAAAGGAAATTATTGTGAGCATGAGACCAAAGTGACACTTCTCATCCGACTTCTGCTAAAATCCAGGTACGTTTTGTAAACAGCTCTTTACCTTTCGACGACGAGTCTGATAAAGAGATGACACCAGCCTGTACGATGCACAGTCCTTCAGGCCCAGTTCGTCTGAACTGGTCATTCGTTTACATTTCCAACGTCTCCTGGGTTTCGCGTTGGTCATCAGAAAATGGGTCAGCTTCAGGCCTCTGACTTCAAGATAAACTTATTCCAGGAAGGAATAAACAAAGTCTTGAGCTTACGCTCATTCGAAGTGGACTCATAACAGCCTGTTATCAGTCCTTAGCTGAAGACGAAGGTCGTTAGCTCTTGACCAAGCGTCAAAAACCACAACACCTACACTCTTCAAACCAGGACTATATTATTCTAGACTAATAGAAGAATATATAAAACTTCAATTTCTACAGTCTACACAAATAAGACAAGAATGCAAAAATCCATCCTGTCCTGTTGCAACACGGGTGTACAACACCATCGAGATTGTGTGAGTTTCATATATTTCAATAATTAAAAATTGTTTTTGTTTTAATACTGAATCACAAGCAATCATAACCCTACCTTCAGAGGCTTGAGTATAAGTATTGATTCAAAACTAATATTACACACTGAACATTGGTATGTGTTATGTGATGTTTTCAAAGGTGTGATGATTTCAACACCTTACAAGCCAAGATGGACATTTGGAGCAATGAGACTATCAAAGTCCCTCCATGCCACAGGTTTGAAGCGAGCAATTAACAAATGTCATTGCTGATATATAAAAAATATACTAGTACCATAAAAAATAGCAAGAGCATAGATTGTTTTTGTTTTGATCTGCATGTTTTTATTTTTTTGCAGTTGCCCTGATCCCTGCACTGAAAAGGTGGCAAAACATGAACGTGCTTTTTTGCATGGACTTCCCAGTGTTATACTGGTGTCAATAAATCACAAAGGACATGTTTCTGAGAAGCTGTATCCAACAGCCCTACCATCCATTTTGTCAGTTCTGGAAGGAAAGTAAGACTTACATTACATACACCATCATTTTGTCACAACATATTACTTGGCACTGAAAACATTTTAATCAGAAAATGGCAAAAAAAAAAAAAGTATCATATATGTACAGTGCATGAGATAAGTATGATTCCTTGTCATGAGACATGAACAGTATATAATTTTAAGGATATGTTAATTTTAATAGTGAGAGATAGAATATAAAAAAATCCATAAAATCACATTGTTTTAATTGGATAAGTTGTTTATATTTTTTCATAAAAATATTAGGATTTTATCCCATAACAACCATTAAAGGGGTAATATCATGTTAAAGCAAGTTTTTTAATAACCTCATAACCCTGCTTTGAAAGAAGTGTTAACACAATGGACTGATGACCTGTAATGTAATGTATCAAACTTAATCAAATAATTATCTGGTTTATAACAATTCTCAATCTTACAGGTTTGAGCCAGCAGCTGCTACTTATCACTTTGCCTCAAGAAATCACTTTGTGGCATTCCACAAACTAGGAACTGACAAACAATGGCATTTCTATGACGGCATACTAGGAGAACGTAGGAGTAGAGATGTTGGAGTTACAGCGATAACCGTAAATAAAATATTTACAAGTAAAGCCAGTGTTGGACACATTGTGTTCATCAGGGTAAGTATTCACAGTTAATAAGAACACCATCAAGGCAATTCAGCAAAGTTGGATTCATAAATAACATACATGATAGATCCTTTGGAATGCACTTTGTGTATGATTTCACTTTTATTTTTAAATTTCAGTTCTATATTATGGAGAAAAAAAATTACATTAATATTTGTATTTAGGACAAAGCAGCTGAAGCAGTTCAAGCAAGACGTGAAAGGAATGAAGAGCTTGTGGACTTCATTGTAGACCAGAGAGGTGTTGAGAATAGTCTTAAAGTAAGGCCTTACTTTTGTTGATCTATTACAGATTAATGCTTACAATGCACTTCTATTACTTTTAGGGTGTTTCTAACAATTCAGTTAAGTGTATTACTATATTTTGTTTCTTCATTACATACCCTTATATGAGAAAACAACACACACTGGTTGTTTGTGATGCAAAAATTAAGTAACCATTTAATGGAATTAGTAACAGCAAAGAAATAGATGAATTGGGCAGCAGAAATACTACAACAACATTCTGTTCACATAAAACATGAAAAGGTTGGTGTACTGTTTCACATTAAATAAATTTGCTTTGTAACACTTACATCTATTAAAAAATAAAAGATTTTGCCAATCACTTTAAAACACAGTACCGAAATGGATAACTGTAAATTTTTATTCAAAATCACCTTTGGAGGCTCTACTAATCTTGTTGTAAAATAAGAGACCTCAGAAAGTAATTGCGTTTGTCTTTTTATTTTAAAGGACATTCTATCCGGCACAGTGACTCCACATTTTACATTGAAAGAAA
>JBBPBX010011990.1:0-37496 GCA_038048925.1 Garcialebias charrua | reverse complement strand
TCAAGGTCCAGACCTTGGGGGTGTATGCGGGATTAGGCCTCAGTGTGACCTTTGACCCGTCTGGGGCGAATCTGATGCACATTGGATACACAGATAATGCATGGAGGTCACCCACGCGTTTCGCCGAGCAAAGTGCCATGAGTAAGGCTGTTTTATAAGATAATATATCTATTGTAGTCTCACTCAATGGCTCAAATGGGGGGTTGCATAGAGCCCCCAAAACCAAACCGAGGTCCCAACCGGGAGTTAGGATCCTGCTGGGTAGTTTAGATCGAAGGACACCCTTCATAAATCTTATTATGATTGGGTGTGCTCCAGGTGTCCTGTTTCCCCAGCCTTCATGACAAGCAGAAATAGCTGAAAGGAAGACTTTAATCGTTGAATGAGAACGACCCTTTTCCAAGAGATCCTGAAGGAAGGTCAAGATTTGGACCAGGTTGCATGCATAAGAAACAATATTTCTTTCTGAGCACCAGGCCTCGAAGATACGCCATTTTTGGGCGTATAAGGATTGTGTTGACCCTGCGCGAGCATTCTGTATGGTTAATACCACGTTCTCGGGCAGGCCTGTTGCCATCAGCCTGTTTCTTTCAGCCGACAGACTGAGACTTCTGGCAGTTTTCGGCCTGGGTGGCCACAGCGCCTCCTCTGGTGAACCAGAGGCCAACCGCCCCTGGTTATCCACCAGGTTTGGAAGAAGGCAGCTTGTCCCCGAGTTGTCCTGTTCAGAGATAATTAAGGACGGGCACAACCTGTCATCCTCGTTAGATAGTTTTGTAGGAGAATTATTCTTATCCTCTTCCAAATTATGGGGCTGCAGACCACATAGGCTAGCAAACCTCCTTACTCCAGTCCTTTTAGTGGAGTGGCCTCGATTGGCCCTTGGCTTCGATGAAGGTCTGGTGCCAGGCAAACTGATCGGATCCCGAATAAATTTTAAAGACAGTTTTGGATCGGCATGTAGAGGTGGGTCACGTGCTGCCTGACTACTGCATGAGTTTTGCGTGTCCCTTGTTAATAACAAAGGAGCATTTGTCACACAAAAGCGTGGGGGGTTCCTCTTAGTCTCGGTGATAAGGAGTGTAGTTTCCCTCGACCAACAGGAAGAGGAATCTGATTACATACAGACTTGATTTTGTTTGCAGCCAGCTGAACACAGCCTCCCTAAAGGTGTGAAGCTTTAAGTTGCATGAAGGTGCCTGAAGCAGCCCCCTCGTCGAGAGACGTTATCAACTCGGCTCCTTGAACTGCGGCCATGTCACGTGCCCGTCTGTTTGGTGTATTGCACTTTGAGATTTTCATTAATGAAAAGTGCGTTATAAATTGAATTCATTATTATTATTATTATTATTATTATTATTATTATTATTATTATTATTATTATTATTATTATTATTAATTATTTTCATTAATGAAAAGTGCGTTATAAATTGAATTCATTATTATTATTATTATTATTATTATTATTATTATTATTATTATTATTATTATTATTGGCTGTCTTGCCTTTGATAATGGGGCGAGAGCCTGAACACGTGACCCTCCTCACCTGCCTCTGTAAGGGGCGAGGAGGGTGTTCACAGATGCCACTGTGTCTGCTCACCGCAGATGAAACAGAGGCAGTCTGTTGGGGCTTATTAAATATTCTAACACCCCGTGGACCGTGAGGGAGGGGGGAAGAAAAAAAAACTCCCTTTATGACGGCATGCAGGTCAGAAGGATCTGCTTTGCTGGGAGAAGCTGTGTGTTGTTGTTTATTTTATTTTTTTAAAGTTAATAAAACAGAGAATTACGGTTTCATGATTTTATTTGTGCTTACGTGACATGACATATATGATTTTAAGTCACTCACAGTAGGGAGGGCATGATTGGTGCATGCTGAGAACAAACCAGCTTTTTGTACAGTGTTACAAATAAAGTCTGGGTTTAAGCGGATCATTCCCGTTACCGCGTGGGCGGGTGACCGTGTACCATGAAAACGTGAGCCTGGTACATCAGGCCCGTTTCTGTCTGTCATCACAACTTGCCGAAGAGGCCCTATGTATGGACATTTGGCGAGGGACAAACCTGTACTTGTTCCAGGCGTGCTCGTTACAAGGGGGGCCCGAAGGGGGTCTCTGTCTGGGCTCTTGGCCACTTTTGCGGTGGGGCACGCGTCGTTGAGTGGTGCCTAGGCTGGGCAGGTCTTCCCCCCGCATTTTCCCTTGGGGAGGAGAAGCTTCTACAGGGAATCCCCACCCGGAGAGCCTCTGCCTGTTTGCGCCTTTGGTCTAGCTTCGTCTGAATCCGTTCCAAAGCTTTTCCAAACAGCCCTTCTGGCTATGTCGAGTGATGAAGAAAAGGCACCTTTTGTCCCTCGGGTAAGTCCGTCAGTGTCATCCAGAGATGGCGGGTCATAATGACCACCTCCGCCATCCCTCTGCCCTGAGCAACCGCAGCAGTCCCCATCATTCGGAGCACGAAGTCAGTTGTTCTACAGGCTTCCTACAGCAATTCGGCAGCCACCTGCTTGTCCGTTGCTACTTGAAGCTGCTGCAGCTTTTCTGCCAGGTAGGCTTGCATCAGCGCGGACGCGTTCATGGCACGCGCCGCAAGTCCTTTAGCCCTGTAGCATTTCTCGAGGAGAGACGCCGAGGCCCGGCAGGCCCTGTTGGGGAGAGTTGGTTTTGCTCCTGAAGAGTTTGGGGCCAGGTGAGACGCCAGAGTGTCCTCTATTTGAGGCACGCTAAACCCACCTTGTCCATTCCATCCACGTCGAGAAATTGTGAGAGGGGAAGAAGCATAGGGGCTCGTGGGTGAGTCCAGGTGCGTGTTAGTTCCGTGAGACACATGCATCCTCTGCCTCGTGGCAGCCTGTTGCTTTGAATAAAAGTAATTTCCCGTTAGCCTCGTAACCTGTTGGCGAGGCAGGGATTCGGGCCAGGGCACCTGTAGTGCGTCCGTTGCTCTGTGGCACAGTTCAAACAGAGCAGGGATGGAGGAGTCCGTGTCCGGGAGAGCGGGTTGGGGGGTCTGGTCGAGTACGTCACCCTGATCCTCCACCTCTGCATCCGCCTCCTCCATTGAAAATTCACCCGAGGCCGAGATCAATAACTCGTCGTCGTTCATCATACCCTGATGTCGAACTCGACGGTCAGGTCCTCCATGTTGGCCAACGCGTCGGGGGTGTCACCGCATTCGACCCGCGTGCTGTCGTGTACAGCCATACTCTCCAACTCTGGAGTGGTGGTGAGACGCTCCGTGGTGTCTGCGTCCGCAGAAGGATGGACGTGTGTCCACTCTGTCCTGCCTCTGTCATCCAGGACATCAGTCCTGCCTGTCTCTGGTGTCCTTCCATCTGCCTCCATCCATCACCTGTGTCAACACCTTCTGCATGTATGACTGCTGCCAAAACAAACAAAAAAACACCTGTTCTGATGGACAGAACTGCTCACATCAGGACCACACCACTGAGCCCACACCTGGCCTAAAATGCTCCCATCATTCATGGTTGAGCACTGGCTAAGCAGTTCCATCTGATCCAGGTTTGAACTTGAGAAAAACATCAGTGTCTACCTACACTTCAGTCAAAGTAAGGACATTTTGTTTCCTTGTTTCCTTTTTCTGCTGCTTCTAGCTTTTTTTAGAGTTCATGGACTTTTTCATGCACATGGACTGCACACAAACACCACATGGACTGCACTGGTTTCAAAAACATGATGGTTGCATGGATGTGATTTTCGGCTGATTTGGTGCTGATTCATGTCAATAAGCTGGTGCTGCTGCTGGATGGATGGATGAATGGATGGGAGTTCCTACTGATTTGCTGGATTTTGATGTTAACAGCTCCTGCTCAAAGAGAAGTGTTCATGTTTCATGGTTGAACTCATTTGCAGATTATGGCTGAGAACTGTTCAGGAAGAGATTTGTACTGTACAGTATTTTGTATGCTTTGTCTGTGCTGGAAAAAACATTACAGTACTGTACCTGTACAGTACATGCTGTACTGGTTTTGTGTGTTTATGGATGAATGTGTGGTATAATGTGTTATCTAAGTGTTTGTAAATAAAGTTCTGTGCATGTTTATGGCACAGGATGTCCGCTTGTTCAGTCTCATGCCGTTAAATGTGTGTGCGTCGCTCCGTTAACAGTATATCCGCGACCTACGTCAGAAATGCAGACCTACGACAGGCACGTGTTTTTGGTCCTCGAGATACGGCAGAATCGACCTAAGTCACACTCGTAGGTCCGGATCCCTGACGTAACTTGAGGGTTCCCTGTATAGCCCCCCTGGTGAAAATGTCACAAGCCGCCACTGGTAACTAGACCTCCATGTTCATTTTTAACTGCTACCATTGTGTTGTCATCTTCACAACTGACTTCAGCGACTAGTTTCGTCACTACACTTCTTGGCTCTAATCACACAGCTTCTTTGATTTTTTCTCTGAGTTCTTCTAGATCTTTCTGATTTCCGGCTGTCCAAATCCATGCTTGTTTGTTTTTCTTTTCATCTTGTCCTTCCTTTTTCTTCAGACAGGCATACAAGGGTTTTGCATATTTTTGGTAGTTAGGAACATGATCTCTCACATAGTTGCACAGTCCTAAGATTTTTTGTAGCTCGTTTTCGGATTCAGGGGGCTGAATTTGCTCAAGTTTTTCTCTGTAACCCTCGGAAAGTCCCAGATCGGCCGTTACTTGGAAACCTAAATAGTTTACTTGGAACTGCCCAAACTGACATTTCTTCAGATTAAGTTTCAGCCCTGCTTTTGTAACTCGTTGCAACACTTCTGCTAACCGTTCTAGGTGTTCCTCCTCTGTGTCATCCGCAATGAACACATCATCGATGTAAACTGTAGCACCCAAGTCTTTAAGCACATCCATTACAGCTGACTGAAACACGTTTGGAGAATTTTTGTATCCCTGTGGCAAACGCTGCCAAACATAGCTTCTTCCTTGATGGGTAAAAGCTGTTTTCCCTTGTGGTACTTAGGCCCCAAGGCTGTTTTCCCTTGTGATTGTTTATCCATTCTGAGAGAGAAGAATCCATTTGCCAAATCAATGCAGGATTTGTATTTTTTCACTTGTAGAGTTTTCAGAGTACCCTGAGAGTTTATTAGGCTCACTCGGTTTGCTACCGTTCACCTATTTAGTGCTTTATAATTAATTACTGGTCTCCATCCCCTTCCTACGGACTCAGGTTTCTTTACCGCTTGGATGGGGCTGTTGGTAATGGGATAAGCTTCTTCTCTGATAATCCCTAAAGCACTTAATTCCCTCACAATTTTGTTCATTTCTTCCACTGCTCCTGGGTTCAACGGGTACTGTCTTACCGGTGGATGTACACCTCCTTCAATTGTATGTACAATTGATGGACCTAAATCTCCACAATCATTTTTAAATCTGGCCACTGAGGCTGACTCGATGATTTGTTTTAACTTCTCCTTCCCAGCCGGGGAGAAGTCGCTTTCATTTACTCTTTGTTCTGTTACTTCGGGGATATTTACAGGTTTATACCATTCTTCCGATTCATGTTTTTCATGAGTGGGTCCTATTTTTACCAATCTGGATTTAAGCCTATCCAGTCGTCTGTTTAGAGCCCTGCGGTCTTTTCGTGGTTTTCTTGATTCTTTTAAATCAGTTATTGCTACTAGATTGTATGGTCCTTTGATCCAAACAATCCCATGCATTAATGCATAAGGCATTTTTTCTACGGTTCCATTAGCCAATTGAACCGTTAGGTGTCCTATTGTTTTTAGGTTTTTGCGGGTCATAGACACCTCTGTCTCAGAGTCTATCAGATAGGGCTCTCCGTCCACTTTGGTGTGGATTTCGTCCCCATCCCAATAAGCACCTTCTAGGGTGACCCGCGACCTATCAGCCATTATTTAGCTGGCCCCCCATCCCTTTTCTTTCGGGATTCCTGGAGGGCCTGTCTTTGCTCAGGGGTCATTCTATTATATTCTTCTGTGGGCACATAATCGCTCTTTCTCTGAGGTGTTGTGTTTCCAGGTGAGGCTTGAAACCTTCTTGGCTGTTGGTTTCTGTACTGCTGTTCTTGCTGGGGCCTCTGAGACCGTTCTCCATACTGTGGTTCTGATTGTGGTCTTTGGGGCCTTTCCCTGTATTGTGGCTCTGACTGCCTTGTGGGCCCTCTATATTGTTGCTGCTGTTGTTGTTGTTGAGGGGCCCTAGGGGCCGCTTTTGGCTGTTTTGAGCTTTGTTTCGTCTCATTTTTCCTCTTTTCCTCCCAGTACTGTTGTTCTAGGTCATAAGCTTTCACGGCCTGATCGATCTGGGGGACTAAGGTATCGTTGGGCATTGAAATGAATTTCACTTCTCCTTTCCTTCCCTTTGTTACTATTCTTAAGGCCTTAACATACCTCTTTGGTGGGACATTTTGTTTTAGTTGGTACCAGACTGATGTGAGTAGTTGGCCTTGATCCATACGCACTTTCGCCCGTTGAATTTGAGAATCCTCATCATCCATGTCCTCTAGAACCAATCTCTCAAAATGATCTTGAGATGACTCCTCTTTGCCCACTGGGTTTGCAGTGACATTGCCCAGCCACAGTTTTCTAGCCGCGTCACACTCGGTGGAACTGATTACCATAGGCCATACATCTTTTATGTATTCTTCGGGCTTTTCTTCAGGTCTTTTTTCCCTTACTAGGTTTTTCAGCATTTTGTACTCACGATAACTATCAGCATCTGAGCTGATGGTTCGGCTCCGTTCTGCCTTCTTTGGGTTTTGGATCGACGGAGGTTCGTGGTATACCTGATTATTTTCTTCCTGACCATTTGCTTCTTCATTGTCCTCTGATGATATCTCATCTCTCATTTTCTCGTCTGTTTCTTTGGCATACTTGTAAGAAGTATTTTTCATTCTCCTCAGCATCACATCATGCGCTATTGACACGTAAGCTGTTCTAAAATTATCGGTTAGGGGTTGGTGAGCGGCCAATGTGTGAACTGTGGGCATCATCAAAATGTTAGCCCACTCTCCCAAAGTGGCTTTTACTGTTAATCCCACCATTTCATCTAACCTGCCTGACACTGGTGGAATATCACGGTTGCTTTGGCCGGCTTCAGGAACGTAGGTCCTATGTCCCTGCTTTGTCTTTATGGGACCCCATCTTATGTATCTGGCTATTTGTTCTGACGCTCTGTGTGGATCCATCAGCACTACTGCTTTCTTTTCTCCTTTTCTTTGCCCAAACCTCAATGACTTTGTTGTCAGATGAGCTTGCTCCATTGAGCTTAGGCTAACACTATCTTCACTTTCATCGTCCATTAGACCTAAGGTCTCATCAGGTTCTTGGTCTAGATCATCTAGCGCGTGTTCGTTCTCGCTCTCTTCATTTCTTTCATTTAATGGCTGTATTGAGGTGATCACTTGATACCCAGTTCGTCCTTCTGGAGTATTGGTTGCACTCCTTCTCCTTCTGGGGTTAGAGTTGTTCAACTCTTTTCCTGTGGGGGTGTATTCAAGTGTTTTTGACCTTTGGTGGGTGTCTTTTAAGGTGCTTCTCACTTTCCCAGCACCCTGTGAGGTTGTTGGTTTCTCTCTATCATCTACCTCAGTGTGCTGGTGTTGGTTGACAGATTGTTTTTCTGGTGGGGTTATTGCGGCCAATAACCGTCTCTTTCGGTCTTCCTCCAGGTGGGATGGGGTCACTATAACTATTTCTGTTAACAGGGCAGCGCTTGGCATACTGTTTGCCAAGTAAGTTGCCGTATGAACAGCGATCCGTTCAGCTATTTCCCACTGGAGGTTGTGGGATCCTAACCCTTCTACAGTCATTACTACCCGTCTGAAGTTGTTCGCGATCACTTGGGCTATCCCTCTCTCGATGGCCTCTATCATTTCTTTCAAATACCCCTCATTACTTTTTGCTTCTTTATAGCTTCCAATTGGGACATGTATTACCTCATAATATAAGAGATTTCCCCCGCTCGTTAGGTGCACTTTTGGCTCTGATGCTTGTGTTTGTGCCCTTAACTGTCTTACCTCTGTCTGGTATTCTGATCCAGCTGCAGAGTTCAAGACCTTTCTGAAAATCTTGTTGTGGATTTTATAGTTGTTTTTTGTAAATACTAGCAATCCATCGCCATCTAACTCAAAGGGTCTCCCTACCAAACTATATACATGAATCCCATTTTGGAGTTTTAGGACCCGAACCTCTTCAGGCACTGGTCCGAGGGGTTTTAAGAATTGGATTGTTTCTTTTCGTGGTTTGGGAGAATGTTCGCTCCTCGGTTTTGCTTTTGGGGTTCGCTCAGGTTCCCCTTTGAGGAACCCTGAGAAAGTTTGTCCCATCCTACCTGATCCAGGAGAGAGCTCAAAGCCTGATTCAATATGTTTTGTCTTAGAGCTATGTTTCTTTGGACTCTCTTTAGGGGTTTGTGAGGATACTGTCTGGGGATGTTTATTTTCCTGCTGCGGTTTTAACTGTCCCGCCGGGTTTAGCACATTCGCTTTTGATACGGGTGTTGCTCTCCAGTATTCATTTAGTCGGTCTGCTAGAGCCCGGGCCATGAGTGTTAGTCCTTCATTGGCTCCATTCTCTGTGTTACTGGCATCTGGCTCTTTGTCATTTCTCTTTGCTCCATTCTTTCCGGCCAGGCCTGTAGCAGAAGACCCCTGATTCCCTTCATCTCCCGACTCACTTGTTCCTGAATCAGAATCATATTTAGGTGTTTCTCTGTAATCTCTTAAATTTAAGTTGGAGCTCCATGGATTGGGACCCTGGTTTGAAGCTGGTTTGATGGGCCCTACTCCTAGCCCACTAGTGCATCGCTCTTTTAGCAGAACTTTCTTCCGATCTTTATCATTTGTTTATATCGCCTTGGTCTAGCCAGCTCTTCCGTATACTCTTGATATCTCGAGGCCGCTCTTACTGAGACGTCCCTAGTGGCCCAATCTACATCCATTTCCACGGCCACCATTTTTACTAGGGATTCATACTCTCGTGATGGACTGATTATTTCTACTATTTCTTTAGTTGTTGTTACTTCAATCTGCCGTACCCACCAAACTAACCAATTTTTGGTCTCAGTTTTTGTTTTTACTCCTACCGGGTGTGCCCACACCTCCATTTGATTTTCACGCCCAGTATGGGGGCAGCTAAACACGCCCCATGCATCCATTTGTTCGTGCAGGCTTCTCCGCAAGGCTTTTTCATCTGTGCCAGGGTTATTTTGTTTGAACATCTTCTGTATGATTGGATCCCAGGTTGCATTACCTCTGCCATACAGGAGAATTTCAAGGCCCGATTCTTTTGCTTTTCCTTTAGACTTCGTTCCCTTAGTAGCAACGGGCTTCTTTTCTGGCTCAGGTTCCTCACTTGACTCTTCGGGGGAGCTTATTTCGGAGTCTGATCCATGCTCCGGGTTACGTGTTACTCTACACCTTATTTGCCGGTATTGTCTCAATTTATTTATTTCTTCTTTATACTCTTTACTCATGGGAGTTGCTGTAACATCTAGGTCTACACTATTATAAGTATCTGCCTAACCCGGTTTCTTTGGCAACCCTTTTTATTAGGGGGTCGTAGTCAGCCGATGGACTAAGTACTGTGGCTATAGTTCCACATCGGCTTCTTGTAATCTCCGTTAGCCACCATTGTAGCCATGCTCTAATATCGCCCTTGTTCGTTATTCTTGCCGGATCTTTTACTACTATTATTTGGTTGAAGTGCATCTCCCATAAGCAGCAGAATTCCCCGCCTTTTCTTATGTATTGCACCAGGTTTTGTTTTAGGGTCTCGTCTACTACACCTGGGTTATTTTCCCTAACCGCGCTCTGAACGTCCTGGTGCCAGGTCTCAAAACCATGACCGTACGGGAGAATCGTGAACCTTAGCTCATCGGGTGTTCCCTCACCTGATAGGGGATCTGTTGGTTTTACTTTCTTCCCTGAGGTCGTCGTCCGTATCCCTAGGGGAATCCGTCACGGAGTCCTGTTCGTTGGTTTTAGATTTTTGTTTTCTTATTGCTTTGAATGCTTCCATTTTTGCCAATTCCTCCTCATATTGAGGGTCTTTTTTAAATGATTTTACATCAGAAGCTACATTTGACCATGCTATCCCTGATGTCTTAGCCACCTTCTTTACGAGAGGGTCATATTCGGCTGAGGGACTGTGTAACATTACTATGTTTGGGCCATCAGATGTCTCAAGCCTACGTGTCCACCATTTTAGCCATTTTTTGGTCTCGGTTTTGTTTGTTATTTGGCCGGGGTCTTTCATTACCATTATCTTATGGCCCTCTACTATCCCGGGACAACAATAGGTACTTTTTGCTGTCATTTTCTTGACAAGATAGGTCTCTAACGTTTCATCATCCGCTTTTATATGACCTCTTCTGTATCTCGTTTGAACATGGGGATTCCAAGTATAAAACCCCTGGCCATACAGAATTATTTCTATCGGAATCTCATTCTTTGGCTCACCTTCTATGTCCGGTTTTTCTCGGTTCGGATCGTCCGTTTTGGACGGATCATTCGTTGTGGCTGCTGCAGCCAGCTTGGGGTTTGGTTCAGTTGGATCGTTCGGTGTGGACTGGTCCCCCAGTCCTGTTGGTGCCGCTCCTTCGGCCATTTTTCGTTTTTTGTTGTCTCGAGTTTGTCTGTTTTCAAAGCCGACTGACTTTATGTCCCTGTACCTAGGATGAAAACAGACCTGCTGCTAATCTTACTCCTGATCTGTGGTCAGCAGGTCACGAATAAGCCCTTTTTACCCCGCCCACTGCTGTGGAATTAAGGGGCACTTAGCTGATAGCTTAGACCAGCTGCCTACAACTTCTCTACTCTAAGAGGGGTTGTTCTTCTTGGGCTTGTCAGTCCTTTGACACACGCCTTGTCTCTTGGGAGTCTTTATTCATAAAGAGGGTCCCTTTGTGGTTGCCATGTTTGCTTATGTGGATCAACGAGGTAGTCACAAGGTGCGTGACACGTCCTCACTGCAGCCGACCTACTAACAGGGTCTGTTGAAGTGGTCCCGGAGTTTGGGTATTACCTGTAACTATGTTGGGACTGCTCCGACTCGAGGCTGATAATGGGAGAATTCATTTGGACTATTCACTGCCTAGCATCTGTAAGCCACATCCACTTTTCACCTCACACCTCTCCCCACCTTAGCTTCCGGGGACCGGAGAGGTTAGCGCGAGGAAACTGCATTAAACGGCGGCTTCTCCCCTGTTAAGCTTGCAATTGTTACCAGTCCAATAAATTTTAGAATTCAGCCCCTCCCTGGGCTGCCACCTTACTGTGGTGGATGGGTTTGAGTGTCCCAAGGATCCTAGGAGCTATGCTGTCAGGGGCTTCATGCCCCTAGAAGGGTCACCCAAGGCAGACAGGTCCTAGGTGAGGGATCAGACAAAGTGCAGCCCAAAAACCCCTATGATGAGTACAATTAATGGACTAAGTTTTCCCTCGCCCGGACGCGGGTCACCGGGGCCCCACTCTGGAGCCAGGCCCGGAGGTGGGGCACGCTGGCGAGCGCCTGGTGGCCGGGCTTTTACCCATGGAGCCCGGCCGGGCACAGCCCGAAGAGGAGACGTGGGTCCCCCTTCCCATGGGCTCACCACCTGTGGGAGGGGCCAAAGGGGTCGGGTGCAATGTGAGATGGGTGGCGGCCGAGGGCGGGGACCCTGGCGGTCTGATCCTCGGCTACAGAAGCTGGCCATTGGGACATGGAATGTCACCTCTCTGGTGGGGAAGGAGCCTGAGCTAGTGTGTGAGGTTGAGAGTTTCCGACTAGAAATAGTCGGACTCACCTCAACGCATGGCTCTGGCTCTGGAACCAGTTTCCTTGAGAGGGGTTGGACACTCTTCCACTCTGGAGTTGCCCCTGGTGAGAGGCGCCGAGCAGGAGTGGGCATACTGGTTGCCCCCCATCTTGGTGCCTGTACGTTGGGGTTCACCCCGGTGAACGAGAGGGTAGCCTCCCTTCGCCTACGTGTGGGGGGACGGGCTCTGACTGTTGTTTGTGCCTATGCACCAAACGGCAGCTCAGACTACCCACCCTTTTTGGAGTCCTTGGAGGGGGTATTGGAGAGTGCGCCTCCTGGGGACTCCCTTGTTCTACTGGGGGACTTCAACGCTCACGTGGGCAATGACAGTGAGACCTGGAGGGGTGTGGTTGGGAGGAACGGCCCCCCTGATCTGAACCAGAGTGGTGTTCTGTTGTTGGACTTCTGTGCTCGTCATGGATTGTCCATAACGAACACCATGTTTAAGCATAAGGGTGTCCATATGTGCTCTTGGCACCAGGACACCCTAGGTCGCAGTTCGATGATCGACTTTGTTGTCGTCTCATCTGATCTGCGGCCGCATGTCTTGGACACTCGGGTGAGGAGAGGGGCGGAGCTGTCTACTGACCACTACCTGGTGGTGAGTTTGCTCCGATGGTGGGGGAGGATGCCGGTCAGACCTGGCAGACCCAAACGTATCGTGAGGGTCTGCTGGGAACGTCTGGCAGAGTCTCCCGTAAGACGGAGCTTTAACTCCCACCTCCGGGAGAGCTTTGAACACGTTCCGAGGGAGGCGGGGGACATGGAGTCCGAGTGGGCCGTGTTCCGCGCCTCTATTGTCGAGGCAGCTTATCGGAGCTGTGGCCGCAAGGTTGTTGGTGCCTGTCGAGGTGGCAACCCTCGAACCCGGTGGTGGACACCGGCAGTGAGGGATGCTGTCAGGCTGAAGAAGGAGTCCTATTGGGCCTTTTTGGCTTGTGGGACCCCGGAAGCAGCTGATAGGTACCGGCAGTCCAAGCGGCATGCGGCTCGGGTGGTTGCTGAGGCAAAAACTCGGGCGTGGGAGGAGTTCGGAGAGGCCATGGAGAATGACTTCCGTACGGCTTCGAGGCGATTCTGGTCCACCATCCGGCGTCTCAGGGGGGGAAAGAGGTACGAGACCAACACCATTTATGGTGGAGGTGGCGTGCTGCTGACCTCAACTCGGGATGTTGTGAGTCGGTGGGCGGAATACTTCGAAGACCTCCTCAATCCTACTGGCACGTCTTCCACTGAGGAAGCAGAGCCTGGGGACTTTGGGTCGGGTTCTCCGATCTCTGGTGCTGAGGTCGCCGAGGTGGTTAAAAAGCTCTGCGGTGGCAAGGCTCCGGGGGTGGATGAGATTCGCCCGGAGTTCCTTAGGGCTCTGGATGTTGTAGGGTTGTGTTGGCTTACGCGACTCTGCAATATCGCGTGGACATCGGGGGCAGTTCCCTTGGATTGGCAGACTGGGGTGGTGGTTCCCCTATTTAAAAAGGGGGACCGTAGGGTGTGTTCCAACTATAGGGGGATCACACTCTTAAGCCTCCCTGGTAAGGTCTATTCAGGGGTTCTGGAGAGGAGGGTCCGTCGGATAGTCGAACCTCGGATTCAGGAGGAGCAGTGTGGTTTTCGTCCTGGTCGTGGAACACTGGACCAGCTCTACACCCTCAGCAGGGTCCTGGAGGGTGCGTGGGAGTTTGCCCAACCAGTTTACATGTGTTTTGTGGACTTGGAGAAGGCATTCGACCGCGTCCCTCGGGGGGTTCTGTGGGGGGTACTCCGGGAGTATGGGGTACCAGGCCCTTTGATAAGGGCTGTTAGGTCCCTGTACGACCGGTGTCAGAGCTTGGTCCGCATTGCCGGCAGTAAGTCAGGCTCGTTTCCGGTGAGAGTTGGACTCCGCCAAGGTTGCCCTTTGTCACCGATTCTGTTCATAACTTTTATGGACAGAATTTCTAGGCGCAGCCAAGGTGTTGAGAGGATCCGTTTTGGTGACCTTAGAATCGCTTCTCTGTTTTTTGCAGATGATGTGGTCCTACTGGCTTCATCAGTTCGTGATTTACAACTTTCACTGGAGCGGTTTGCAGCCGAGTGTGATGCGGCCGGGATGAGGATCAGTTCCTCCAAATCCGAGGCCATGGTCTTGAGCCGGAAAAGGGTAGCATGCCCTCTCCGGGTCGGGGAGGAGGTCCTGCCCCAAGTGGAGGAGTTTAAGTATCTCGGGATCTTGTTCACGAATGAGGGAAAACTGGAGCGTGAGATCGATAGGCGGATAGGTGCAGCGTCCGCAGTGAAGCGGGCGCTGTACCGGTCTGTCGTGGTGAAGAGAGAGCTGAGTCAAAAGGCAAAGCTCTCAATTTACCGATCGATCTACGTTCCCACCCTCATCTATGGTCATGAGCTTTGGGTTATGACCGAAAGAACAAGATCTCGGATACAAGCGGCTGAAATGAGTTTTCTCCGCAGGGTGGCTGGACTCTCCCTTAGAGATAGGGTGAGAAGCTCAGTCATCCGGGAGGGACTCGGAGTAGAGCCGCTGCTTCTCCACATCGAGAGGAGCCAGTTGAGGTGGCTCGGGCATCTGGTTAGGATGCCTCCTGGACGCCTCCCTGGTGAGGTGTTCCGGGCACGTCCCACCGGGAGGAGACCCAGAGGAAGACCCAGGACGCGCTGGAGGGACTATGTTTCTCGGCTGGCCTGGGAACGCCTTGGGATTCCCCCGGAGGAACTGCTCCAAGTGGCTGGGGAGAGGGAAGTCTGGGCCTCCCTACTTAGGCTGCTACCCCCGCGACCCGACCCCGGATAAGCGGAAGAAGATGGATGGATGGATAGATGGATGGATTCAGGAAATTGAACCCTTGGGTGTTGTTCTTAATTACTCTTGGTGCTAAAGTTTAACCCTTAAAAACCTCCTAATATTTGTTGTTATCTTTGTGAACCAAACTTACATTTCCATGGACAAGTGGGTGATGAATAAAAGTCAAGAATTTTACATTTTGTTTGCTTTAATTAGCTAGTTTGCAGGGAAGGATCAGCATTACAGCATAACAATACAATCAATTATTATGATTATAGGTAAAGAAAAAGTATTAATTCACCAAACAATCTTCAGACTTGATGTTAAGTTGCTCGATTTGCATGGAGTCCTTGAGAAAGGTTCTTTTCTAGAGTCCAGGCTGGAGAGGTTCGGAGAATCTCCTCATTGATGTCACATAGTTAACATTCATAGTACTTATCCAGTCTTACGGACCAGAATTAGAGCGCTTAATCACAGGTGAACTTCTCATCTGATCTTAGAGATCAGAGTTAGAGCAATCTGTTGCAATCACACGTCTCACCTGACCTTATGGATCAGGGTTTAGAGTTTTACTTAAAATCTTCTCACCTAACCTTATGGGTTAGGGATTAGAGTTTTAATTAAAATCTTACCCAGTGGATGTATCTCCCCAAAGCCCTTAGTATCCTCCAACAACCTCGAGCAAATAAGTCACTAAAATAATTAAACTCCCTGTTGGCTACTCTGTCCGCAATTAGCCTAATTTGATTTAAATCTTGCTGAAAACCAGGTCCAGTAAGACGTCTCTCAGACATTCCTTTTCCTTCATGGGCCCCTGGGGAACCATAAGCAAAGTCTGGAGCAGTTCCTTCAGTCCCCGAGGACTGAAGCTCGTCTCTGGCTCTATGATGGTCTGATCTGAAGGAGCAAGTTTGGCTCGTCCTGGCTGTCTGGGTAAAAAACTCTTCAGTCCCTCCTCAGAGCTTGAGAAAAGAAGAAGAGAAGTCTCCACAGGACACTTGATCCTCGGTCAGCACGGAGTCAATCTGGGCCACGCCTTGGTGTTCAGTGGAGCAGCTCTGCTCTAACTTAACAGTTACTTGAAAACTCCTGGACAGCCTCATCCTGTCTAAAACAGGGTGGTTAAATATAACTGGCTCCCACCTTCTGGAGAGAAGGGGGGTGGTAAAGCAGGATCCTGATTGGTTATGTCTGCCGGCTTTGTCAATCTCCAGGTAAACTGCAGCTCAATTTCTATGTCTGCTTGAGGCTACTTGTTCCCTTATTAGGAAATGAATTTGCTCTTTGCTCGAGGCCGGCTGAGTCATGAGGGCAGAAGGATGACACAATTCTGGTGATAGTTACACCACTTTTTTCCAGTAAGAGGTCACAAGTTATACTTTTCAGCACGTGTGTTAAAAGAGATTACTTAACAGATGAGACAACTGAGGTTGCACACTAGACAAATCCGGGCAAGTCCAGACATGTTTCTGCCTCGACAACTGTCTCTTAATATATTTTTACATTACATTTCATAAGTTTTCCTGTACCGATTAGTTTTTGTTGGTTTTGAATCCATAATAAACTCACTCTCCTCGACACCCCCTCTTTGGAATCAAAACCTACAAATATTTTATTGAACCTTAAGCCAGTCCTTGTTTTCATCAACCGCATCCCCACTCAGAACGTCATCGTCTTCATCATAGTCCAGATCACTCTGAGACTCTGGATCAGTTTCAGGATCTTCTGCGTTGCCTGGTCCCATGTTGCAATTCTCATCCTCAGCTGCGTCCCAGGAATCCAACACCGTCAGCTCGTAGTTCCCTTGTGGATCTTCCGATGAGGACGTAAGTCTTTGATCAGGTCCTGACTCATGGACTCCCTCTCGATCCTCCACTGGAACAGGAGCTGGGCTCTGCACAGGTGAGGGGACAATGGTCACAGTGAACATAGGGTCTGAGATTTCATCAATCATGGGAGACCCCACAAGAGTGACCACCTCAATTCCAGACCATCTTTCATCTGCTTGCATATAATCAAAAACGTCTGGCACTTGTTGTGGTTGTTCTTGGAGTGCTTGGATGGCTGTGGCTGACTCATCTGGGGAATGCGGGCATAGGTTGAATCCCTCCATTAACAACACGTGAAGGGGGATTGACCCTTCAGGACTGGTTGGGTCAAGGGAATCAGTATTTGTGGAGCCATAGTGTTTGTGGAGCCACAGTGCCAGACATCATAGAAGTGCTTTGTTCCTTGTTGTGCAAGCTGATCTCTGACCACTTTGCAACCTGCCGATTACGGTCTGTGACAAGAACATCAACACTCATCTCATTATCTGAGAAGAGTTGATGCTCCGCTTCAGGCCCTCAATCTCACACCAGGTACGGTTTGGAACCTCTGAGCTCCATAAAAAAAATAAAGGAATAAAATGCATCAATACAGATAACACAAAAAAGAAATAATAATAATAATAATAATAATGAATTCAATTTATAATGCACTTTTCATTAATGAAAATCTCAAAGTGCTACAAAGTGCAACAGAATTAAATGTCAATAAAACAAGTAAAATAAGTAAAATCAATAACAGTATCAAATAAGATCAAAAGTAGAATCATGAGGAGGTAGAGTATGCTCGGTTGAAAAGAAAGGTCTTCAAGCCGCTCTTAAAGTCAACCACAGACTGTGGGGCTCTCAGACAGTCAGGAAGAGAGTTCTACAGGCGGGGGGCAGCCACACTGAAAGCCTGGTCTCCCATGGTCCTTAATTTGGTTCTCGGAATGTGAAGGAGATTACTGTTCTGTGACCGTAGCGACCGGGTGGATGAGTATGGAATAAGAATATACTTCAGATAATCTGGTGAAGCTCCATGTAAGCATTGATGTGTAATGAGAGCAGTTTTATACTGAATTCTATAGGCGACAGGAAGCCAATGAAGTTTATGGAGAATGGGCGTAATATGTTCAAAATAAATCAATGTAAAACAGTTTAAATCAACTTCTACAGATGTTTGGGTAAAATCCATAATGGTGAGCATACTTGCACAAGCTACGCATCAATGACCTTGTTTAGTCTTTCCTCTATGAATGTGTATGAACCATATTTTGTACAGTACCCAGGGCTGTCAGATCTGCAGTCACCAGACAAAAGCATTCCGCCACCAAGCTCCTTCAGCTGCTGCAAAGCCGACTTTTGTTCCTTCCAGGTTAATATGATGGACAGAATTGTGTACAGCCTTTGGTGCCTAAAATAAGTTCCAGCTGAAATAGACTGTACACCTAAGAGTGACAGCATCCGTAAAGTTTGGGATACCATACACCCTGTGAAATGCATGGCCCCAGAAAGGAGAAGGTTGCAGGCTGGCATGTTTTTGTGGAGAATAGGCTGATTTCTCCAGGATCTTTTGTGACCACAAAAATCAAATGTCTGAAAGAGATGAACAAATCCGATCATTCTCAATCAGTTCATCTGGACAGTTTATTTTTAGTAGAAACGTTTCACCCTCACTCCAGAGGGCTTCGTCAGTGCTGGGACTACTCTGACTGACGAAGCCCTCTGGAGTGAGGGTGAAACGTTTCTACTAAAAAGAAACTGTCCAGATGAACTGATTGAGAATGATCGGATTTGATACCTGGACTATTGAGCATAAACTTTCTTGTCTTGAACCACTTTGGACATGGCTACCTGCCTGGGAGAAGTCGACGAGGGACAGGACAGCCTCCATAAACCATCTTGGCTACAGCAAACTGGTTGGTCCACTTAAGTTGTTTATTTGGTGGGGTAACATCAGTGCTGGGACTACTCTGACTGACGAAGCCCTCTGGAGTGAGGGTGAAACATTTCTACTAAAAAGAAACTGTCCAGATGAACTGATTGAGAATGATCGGATTTGATACCTGGACTATTGAGCATAAACTTTCTTGAGATGAACAAAACTTACTAAATACACCAATAATCAAATAAACAAGAATTTTATATGTAAATTTAAAAATCTAATGATGGTTGTATACTGGTAAACACATACATTATATGACCAACCTGCTGGATTACTATGAAAGTTCCAGACTTAGTTATAGTGGCCTCTGCTCTTTCTCCACAACTGCAGATGTTGAACAGCTCCATCAGCTCATCGTGGCAAACAATGTATTTTTCTACCCCTGGGGTTTGGCTGAGAAGAAAAATTATTAACATTGGCACACTAAGGTACAACATTGTTTTCTTTCCCCTAAGCAAGCAGTAACTAACTAGCCTGGTTCATCCTCCAGAGATGAATCATCTGACAATGAGTCATCAATAGACATGGGTTCCAACTCATCAAAAGCACTGAAGCTTTCATCATTATTGTTAGAGAATTCAAACATTGATCATTTAAAACTTATTACTTTAATGTATTCTGATGAATCATTAACCAGTTTGCTTTCCTAAATGTCTTTCTGTATGAAACAAAACATCTCTGAAGAACACAACTTGTTGCTTCCTGCACACAGAACAAAAACACTGATTAAGCCAACTCATGTTTTAATCACAGATAAGGTTTTGACATTACGTTATTGTTTGTTTTGACATTGCCACACTCATGTTTTAATCACAGATAAGGTTTTGAAATTACGTTATTGTTTGTTTTGACACTGCCACGTTTTCCATGTGCTATCTGAAACTGTCTTCCTGTTACTCATCATTGTCATACTCTTGAGAGAATAAAAACCCAGCATGCACTTTCCAATTCGGATTTGATCTCAAACAGTTTTGAAACATGAAAGTTCATTCTCAATAGTTTTGAAACATGTTTCAAAGTGTCTTGAGGTGATCTCCCATTTTCAAAGTCTGCTGCTCTGAAATTTTATTCTTGTCTCTCTTCTTGTGTGGTTCGTGTTTAAGTTGAAGGTGTTTAAAAATCCTCCATCATTGGTTCCCTGACCGGGATTTTCCTCTTACTTGTCTCCGGTGGACACAGAGGACGGACGCACTACTAGCCCATGCACGGCAGTTTCAAAAGTCTGGTAAGAGTGGACGTTTTACCCCGCCAGGCCAGCGTTCTTTAGGTCTGATTCTCTGGCCATCGACGGGACGGTTTGACGGAAGATCCAGTCGAATACCACACGAACATGCAAGGAGTGAGTACATATTATTGCTTCGTACGGCGGGAAGTACGTTAAATTGCTTTGTACAGCATGGTAGTACTGTTTTTGTTTGCTTGGCACAGCGAGAAGTGCTGTAAATTGGTTTGTACGGCATGGTAGTACTGTTTTGGTTTGCTTGGCACAGCGAGAAGTGCTGTAAATTGCTTTGTACAGCTAGAAAGTACTGGGTTGGTTTGATTAGCACAGAGATAAGGTGCTATAAATTTTGCTGACGTACAACGGGAAGGTACGGAAATAGGACATTTTTCTTTCTCAGACGCGTCCTGTTGAAGTTGTGTTTGTCTGTTTGCCTCTGTAGGGCCTAAAAATATGTGTCGTTGTTGTGCTTCTCTGCAGGCCCCTAAGTTGCAATTCGTCCGTCTGCCTTCTATTAGCTATTAGCTAGCGGCCCATTTCTTAACACTTTTTAACGATAAAAAGTCCAAATTATTTCGCTAAAACCAAGCGAGCATGATCACGTTTCTTGTATTAAATATCTAAAGGCAAAACTATCCAACTTTAATCAGCTAAAATTACTTTTTTGGGTCGACAATTACAGCCCACTGGAACAAGCTAACGTTGCTAAAATATAGCTACGAAACTTCGTTGCCCGTCTAAAATCCATAAATAGGTAGTCATTCTGTAAAAACCAGATGCTTCAAATTTTTGTTTTCGCTGCGAACAGACGCTGAGAAATTCGCTTACCAATTTTAGTAAGCATCTTTTAGATGAATGCGGAGGAATATCCTGAATATCCTGAACATTCAAGACGTGTCTTCAGGGTGAACGTTGCACTTTGACCCCGGAAAAAGAAAAACGTCAAAACTCCTGTAGAGACCCATAGTGGCCAAAAGGAGGTACTGCAGGATCAAATAGAAATTAAAGCTTTCTATATCAATCTTAGTGATTTAATTAAGCAATATAAATAGGTCAAATTAAGTTTAAAATATTTTTTTTAGATTTTAAGAGCTATTTTCCATTTAGGAGTTATTTCCATTGTGCAAATTAGGATATTTTAAAGATAAATGCTATGTCCCAAAATAGAGCTGGCTGTCATATGATTATTTTTGAACCTGGCTTTTAATATTTACATTGCTATTTTTATTTTTTTTTACTTCTCAAAGCAGCCTGAGAAGACAGGGGTCTGTGGAATGGGGAGGTGAGTCTGGCTGTGCCCACAGAACACATAACAAGTAGGCTTCACCAAAGCTAGCAACTAAAATAGGCCATTACAGCATACTGTGTCTTAGTAAATTATAACCCATAAACTTAAACATAAACATCGATACTACAAAATTTGCAGATTAATTTACATTTTTAGACGATAATTTGTTTTAGAAACTCGAATACAAAATAAAAATAATAAAAAATAAAAACTTGACACTTGTAAATTATATAACTAAAATATCCAACAGTCATGGGAAATAATAGAAGTAAAAAATCTCTTACAAGAGCAGAAACAAAAACAGAAGATTTAAGATTCATGAGCCGAAAACATCCGGAATCAGTTAAATATGTCAAAGAATGGATGACAAAATATAAGATAGAACCCAACCTTAAAGCAGACACCTGGAAAACATTTGTTTCTGTACTACAGAACCAAATTATTCTAAACAAAGGCAAGAAGAAAGAAAAAATAGAACACCAATTGGTAATTGCTAAAATATGGCTGTATGAATCACTAATTATACGTGAAGAGATAAAAACATCTACAGAGGCTAAACTCCAACAAAAACAAATGTCAAAAATGCAGTCCTCCACTTCACAACCTCCTTGCTCCTCTTCGAACGCTTTCCCTCTGATACAAGTCATGAATCCAGCTGCAGATATAAAAGGCAACCCGCAACATGCTTTAGTTTTTAGGCCGTGGACCCTCGAAGAGGCTAGAAAAGCTGTTGAAGGGGTTAGCAGTCACTTAGAGGATCCTGAAATGTGGATCATGGATATGGAGGGTATTATACATTCCTATTGCCTTAATGGTCATGAGACCGGTGAAGCAGCTCAGTCGTCTTTGGGAAAACATTGGGCCCGAGTGCGTGGTGACTACACTGGCAGGGGAAATGATGGGGCCCCCCTCCCCTATGATGTAACAACCCCAAACCACCTAACTGGACGTTACAAGCAACAGTGGGATGCTCTTTGTGGTAGAGTGCGCACCGTTTTCAAACGAAAAGCTGATTACGCTGCACTCTCTGCAATCAAACAAAAACAAGGGGAAGATGTCATGATTTTAAAATAAGATATGAAAAGGATTTCAAAATTTATAGTGGTATCGATTACACTAACGAGCCAACCTTAGCTTATCAGCAACAGCTGAAGAACGGTCTGCTACAATCTTGTACTCCAAACATTTCAGGTTGGATAAAGAAACACTTTGTAGAACTGGACACTTGTACTGTTGATGTTTTTATGCAATGGGCACGTCATGCTAAGAAAGTGCTGAAAAAGAAAACAGGAGATAACCCTGACAACAAAACAAATGTGTTTTACAGTAATGACCCAGACTCAGAAATATATTACAATGCTCCTATGACTAACAGCAACAGAGGGAGGCACATGAGAACAAGAGGCCATGGTTTTAACAGATACATACCACAGTATGACCGTCCCCGACAATATCGTCCTGCCACCTGCTGGAGGTGTGGTGAGTTCGGACATGAAAAACGTGACTGCCAGAAAGATTTAGATCAGGGGTCACCAACGTGGTGCCCGCAGGCACCCGGGTGCCCCCAAGGACCATTTGAGGTGCCCCCGGAATTGTTCTAAAAATAGCACAACTCTCTACTAAGCTGCATTTAAAAGTTCATTTTATTCAGTTGTTATTCTTTTTTTGTATTTATATATATTTTAAAATGTCTATCTTAAAAATATGTTCTTAAAAATATGTTTATTATAATTTTTTTTCAATTTAGGCTTTGTTATTTCCGAAGAGTTTATCAAACTGGTGCCCTTTGTATGACTCCGTACCCACGAAGTAGCTCTCAGTTTCAAAAAGGTTGATGACCCTTGATTTAGATCATCCAAACAGAGGACAATTTGCTCACAGAGAAGCATTTCCTATGACAAGAAACCGTTCCGATAACAGGGACAGTTATAATGCATGGCTAGTTGATAACACTCCCAACTCCAGCTCTGTCGAAGAACAGGAAGTTGTGAATATTTGTTCAGCTTTGGATTTATTGAATCCTTTGAAAGAAAGACCTTATATAACGCTTAAAGTCAACTCAGTTTATGTGGATTTTCTTTGCGATACAGGTGCATGTAAAACAGTTTTAAAAACCAGTGTTCCTGGTCTGAAACCATCACAAAACTCCATCTGGGTAAAATCAGCAGATGGCCTGACCAATAGACAAAGCATTTCCAAACCGGTGTACTTCACAGATGAAGAAACTGGTTCTTGCATTTCAGCAAATATTGTAATATCACCTGACTGTCCCGTAAATTTACTGGGCAGAGATTTACTGACAAAACTGGCCATTGCAATCATTCCCGTCAAGGACGGAATGAGAGCCACAAGATTGGACAAAACTCAGATTTATGCAAATCAAAGCCTGATCGATGTTTACTGCTCACATGACCTGGGTTCAACTGACAATCTAACAGCTGTTTCCTTTTTGATGCAGGAAGCAGGTAATGTGCTGACAAAGAAGGAGGATGAAATGCCTCTGAGCCAATTACAATTAGACATGAGTTTTCTCTCAGAACGTGATGAAACTGACCTGAAACATTTACCTAACACATTGTGGTCTTTAGGACCTTCTGATTCTGGTTTGTTAAACTCCATCCTGATGAGCTCAAACAATGATGACATGATAAATAAAACAGTCCTTCTAGACACGCAGAAAGCTGCACCTAGACAGGAAAAGCAGATGTGTGAAACTAAAAGCGCACAGCTTAATGCTTATGGTTTGTATATGAGAATCCCTCTGTACTCTGTTAGGACAAGAGCATGGTTCATAGTGAACGGCTGCTGTCAGAAGTGGGATATCACTAATCTGCTGAGATCTGAACACCTCCATGACTACAGCACCAATCTATGGTGGCAACTGATGAACAAAACTGCTTATGAAGGGAAAACTACCAACTGCTTCGTCCGTGCTCATCTACCCTATGCCACCCACAATTCAGGTTTGCAACCTGCTACTGTGCACACAGACCAACAAGCGTGCCTGTATGGACTAAGCACCCACCCAGGAACAGGCAGCTGGGTAAGACGAGACTACACGAAACCGCTGTTTGATGAAGCGAAGGGTATGCACACAGACCTACATAGACAATTAGCCATGGTGACTATGGGATACAACTTCATGTCAAATTGCAGCGTCACCTCAAATGTCATGCCTCTACCCCAGACGCCCATCAAACTGCCTGAACTGGTCACCATGACACATCTGCCGCCAAGCATTTTGGGACTCTGTGTTTTCAACAATGGAACCATCCCAGTGGGCCTGGTACCCTGGAACTTATGTGACAAAGTGTATTCATTCTGTGATGTCACGTATCCACGTACAAATACACTGAACTATGTACATTGCGTTTTCTGTAAAGCAGGACTGCATTATGAAAACGCCAACTGTTTTGAGTCAGGAGATGTCATCGATTGCACACACCTCCTTGAACAAAGGACTTTCATCATCAGTAAGCCAACAAGAGGACGACAGGAAACCACCCACTGCAGCATTGCAATGCCAAGTGACAAAGGCTGTTGTATTTTAATTGACTGGTATTTCTTGTGTGGACACAGGGCCTATACAGCATTGCCACCTAATTGGGGGGGCCTTTGTGCTTTGGTCCCCCTATCCAACACGATGCTTGTGCTGAGGAAGGCACCGACGCCCACAGCCCACAGGTCACGTCGCTCTCCAATGCCTGAGATAACAAGATGGGGAGGGTTCACCACCAGCATCGGCGTCCCATGGGAATTCAGGATCTGGAATGGAGGGGAAAAGCTCTTCCAAAGCCTTTTCCCATGGGTAGGAGTCGGTTAAATATCACTGCACTAAAACCATAGATATACGGTAAGATCTGATGTAGTATATCTCCGTATCCTTTACATATACTTATACTTATATTTCCGGATATTCCCGGAAATGGACCACAATGATCCTTAAAAAATCCCAAGATCCCAAAATCCGGATACTTATCTTTGGCAGGCCCTTGACAAATAACAGCCACATTTATTTTGGATCTGTCAAAGATAAGTATCCAGATTTTGGGATTTTTTAAGGATCATTGCGGGCCATTTCCGGGAATATCCGAACACAGATCCTTCCGTATATCTATGGTTTTAGTGCAGTGTATGAATTCACTTTGAAATCAACAGGTATGCCCTCCCCGCCTTATCAACGACACCTACAAATCAGCAAATGGAACTCTGGGAGAGCTGAAAGCAATGGGAGAGATGATCCTACAGTTCTCAAACCTCCTGACTGCATCATGAGGAGGCGTGTGTAAAATTATTGGTGAATCATGTAGTACCTACATCCCAGATGAATCAGGAACAAAAGGAGACATCCACGATGCTTTGCACGATCTGAGCGAACTCAAAAAAGTACGATGAGAGCGGGACTAAAATAAAAAAAGGCGTTCAATACAGGATCAACTGGACTTTATTTGTTGCAGAAAACGTTTCGACTTCTGTCCAGAAGTCTTTTTCAATTCTGAATGAATTAAAGCTGTGAGAACGAGAAGTTTTATACAAGCCACGCACCAACATATGAAATTGGAAACTGAAATAACACCACAAAATACCTAACATGCCCATTCTATTTAAATTGACAAAACAAAACAACATTGTTGTCAAAATTGTTTTGTCAATTTAAATAGAATGGGCATGTTAGGTATTTTGTGGTGTTATTTCAGTTTCCAATTTCATATGTTGGTGCGTGGCTTGTATAAAACTTCTCGTTCTCACAGCTTTCATTCATTCAGAATTGAAAAAGACTTCTGGACAGAAGTCGAAACGTTTTCTGCAACAAATAAAGTCCAGTTGATCCTGTATTGAACGCCTTTTTTGATTTTATCATGTCCTGGACGACTGAGAATCTTCACCAGCATAGCAGGACTAAAAGAACAAACCCCTCCGACCCATGGTCATGGTTCACCTCTGGTCTATGGTGGCACCTCCTCCTGAGAATCTGTACACCAATCCTGATGATATTGTTTCTATTTTTGCCTTCTTTCTATTTGTATAGTACCATGTCTGAAAAACATGATGATGATAGTTTTTACAGGTGTTCTAATCAGTCAACATCAAACCCATTTTGTTTCAAATGATGAGGATTATACCCCGCTGGAGTCAGTGGGACATGATGTGTATGATAATTAGCATAAAAAGAAAAAGCAGAGTGATTCTAGTGCTGAAAGTATTTCACAATAACCGGTGCTGTAATGATGTTTTGGTTTTTCTAGGCTACATTTAAGATCAAAGTAATTTTCAAACCAACTAAAACCTTTTCTCATTTTTTTTGTTGTTTTTCTTTTGGTTTAAGTCCATAAAGGACCTTAGTTCATAAATAACACATTTTTGCTGTGCGCCTCAATGATCGCTTCCCACATCTTTTACAAACATTATTTTTAACTGTTCATCTGATTAAGTTGTAACCAGTTTAAATGATAAAGAGGACGGAGATGTTAGAGAATTCAAACATTGATCATTTAAAACTTATTACTTTAATGTATTCTGATGAATCATTAACCAGTTTACTTTCCTAAAAGTCTTTTTGTATGAAACAAAACATCTCTGAAGAACACAACTTGTTGCTTCCTGCACACAGAACAAAAACACTGATTAAGCTAGCTCATGTTTTAATCACAGATAAGGTTTTGACATTACGTTATTGTTTGTTTTGACATTGCCAAACTCATGTTTTAATCACAGATAAGGTTTTGACATTACGTTATTGTTTGTTTTGACACTGCCACGTTTTCCATGTGCTATCTGAAACTGTCTTCCTGTTACTCATCATTGTCATACTCTTGAGAGAATAAAAACCCAGCATGCACTTTCCAATTCGGATTTGATCTCAAACAGTTTTGAAACATGTTTCAAAGTGTCTTGAGGTGATCTCCCATTTTCAAAGTCTGCTGCTCTGAAAATTTATTCTTGTCTCTCTTCTTGTGTGGTTCATGTTTAAGTTGAAGGTGTTTAAAAATCCTCCATGATACTGGTGATGACAATTGTGTTGACTGCCACACTGTATCACTCTCCTCATATTGTGTCCCAAAGTCCCTGGTGGCTGGTGTTAGAGTGACTTGTGTCCCTGTGAAAATACTTTGATTTTAAATAGTTGATTTTGTGGGCTCAGTGTTTTGGCTAGTCATCACTGTAGTATCAGGCTATCTTTTTTTTCTTCTTCCATTTATAGATGGCCTCCCTTCACACCTTATAGCCATCCTCTCACTCCAATATGTTTTTTTAATAGAGAGAAAGAAAGAAAAGAGAAAGTGAGACAACAAAACAACAATTATCCACAAAAAGAGCACAAGGCAAACACACCAAACCTCCGTCCACAATCCTGCAAAGCACATGACAGAACACAGCAACGAAACATACAAGCATAAAGACTGATAATATTCATGACCTTGCAGTAGATTTCTATAAATACACATACCCATACCTACAAATATATATACAGTATACATACATATATATTTATATTCATTTATATACCCATCTACATATATCTACATATACATCCCTGCATCCATTTGTGTGTGGTTGTGAGCATGCATAAGTGAATAAGGTTCCTCCAATAGAACATTTAGTAGCGATTGTGAAGCATCAGAGATCCGTCCCCCCAAAGCCCGAGACAGACGAAAGGGCGATCAAAGCCCAAGACCCCAGGAAGGACCCCGAGCCCAGAGTCCCCAGGACCACCCGAACAGGACGAGCCACTCGTCCACTCCCCAGATCCGACCAAGGGGAAGAACCGGACGAACCCCACCAGGGACCACACACAATGACCCCCCGGGGTCAACAGCGACAAATACACAGGCCCCCGCCGGAGCCCGCTGCACCGACGTAGCCCCAGGGCCGGTCACCGAGGCTCGGGCACCGGGGACGCCCATCCCTCAGGTCCAGACCCGACAGGACCAGAGGACCCGAGCCCCACCAGGCAGCCACCAGGCCGAGCCGACAAACGCCCAAGCGCCCAGCCCCAGATAGTGAGGGCCCCAAGCACGCCCGCAGGCAGAGGAACACCCACCAGGGGGCCACGTGGCAGGAGCGCGACACTGGGTAGCCTCAGAAGTATCAGAGAGGGGGCAGTCCAAGTCCCAGCCTGACACTTAAACATTCATACACAGACACACTCATTCAGACCCACCCTCATCCTCACCCTCAGTCACAGAAAGACAAACAATAACGACACGCTCCATTCATAATCCCGATGCACACTCTATACCCCCTAGGTCCAAGACATGTACCTGCTCCCTACATGGGGCAGCCCACATCCAAACCCAGGAGGTAGGCCCATTCATTCTGGGGTGGAGAGTAGCAGACATCCAAGATCCGGCCCACCCCGCGCCCCGCCGACAGGACAGGACAGGACACCCGAGTCCAAGCAGCCCCAGAGGGAGCGCACTGCCAGCCCCGCCCACGGCGAACCCGCAGGCCCCGAACCCCCCCACACCCCAGCACAACCCCTGACGGCCACCCCCAGAATGTCCGCCAGGCAACCAGGGGGGTAAGAGAAAAATAAATAAATAATATATATATACACTGCATATGCCACTTTGCCTCTATACCAACATCAACTACCTCATACATATACTGTGTACATTAACTTATATGCTGCTGTGCCACTCTTTGCAAATGTCAATGCTAGAACCTTCAGTTTATTTTATAGATTTACTTTTTATACTTTTTAGATTACTATGCAAAAACTCAGGGCAGTATTACACTTTTATTATTTCATTTTATCAGAGTCAGAGTCAGAGAGTCTTTATTGTCATTTGCACCGCATGTGGTACATGTGATGAAAACGAGATTATGTACACGGGGTCCCAGTTACATCCAACAACAAATGCAAGAGAAAAACAGTAATAACATCTAGAATTAACTAAGAAAAACATCAACTAGTAATACACTAAGCCTAATATAGTGGGAATAAACAGCAGCACGAACATGAGTTTGTATGAGCAGATGGTCACAGATGAACACAGATGAACACAGCAACAAGAAAACAGATCAGCATCAGCATGATGTGATATTTTGCAGTGTTTATTTTTTATTTATTTTTATTTATTCATGAGTCTAACAGCCTCAGGGTAGAAGCTGTTCCTCAGTCTAGTGGTTCTACACTTGATGCTCCTCAACCTCCGTCCTGAGGGGAGTGGGGCAAAGAGTGAGTGTGCTGGATGAGTGAGGTCTTTCATGATGCAGGTGGCTCTTTTCCTGCATAAGATGGTGTAGTGGTTAGGGCGTTTGACTTGGGACCCGAAGGACGCGGGTTCGCGTCCCGGCCACTACACACCTTGGGGTGTCTATGAGTGCACACCTATTTCTCCAGCTCCCCGAGCGCTTTCTATGGCTGCTCACTGCACCACCTGGTAGGTGGTTGGGTTAAATGCAGAGACGAATTTCGTCTGTGTATGGGAAACATACGCAGATGACAAGAATAGACAATTATTATTATTATTATTATTATGTTCATTGGGTGTTTGGTGTTTCATGGGTGTTTGGTGTTTCAGTGTTGGTGTAAATTTTCATACTTTTATACTATTATGAGAAAACTCAGGACAGTGTTACACTTTTACTATTTTATGCTTATGTTTATTAAATGTTTTAGTGTTTAGTGTTTAGATGGTTACTGTTGCACCGAGGGACTGAGAGAAACGCAATTTTGGTCCTGTGTATGTCCTGTACATATTGCAGTTCTGACAATAAAGTTGACTTTGACTTTGACTTATATATATAAATAAATACATAAATAAATAAAATTGAAATTAACAAATCAAGACCCCGACACACACACCCCCGTCCCCAAATGTACTGTTGGTGAGTGTTGTTCTAAAGTGTACTTAAAAAGGAAAGAGAAGGAGCAAAAGCTGGCATTATACCAGTTTCCCCTCCACTCCAACACTAACCCAGGCCCTTATTGTCTAAATGCATAATGTTGAGTGAGCATAGGCATGGGGGCGAGATTGGTGTCATCCCGCCACCCATAGCCATAGTGCTCACTCCATTCCCTATATGTGACTTTTATGAAGATGTTTATGAATGAATGTCTAAAGTGTATATAAAATTGAGTCCCAGGTGCTCTGAACAACAGAGATGTAAAACCATCGCAGCACACCCGAGACTCAAATTCCCTACATGTATTAATTTAAGATGAAGTCAAAGTCAAAGTCAACTTTATTGTCAGAACTGCAATATGTACAGGACATACACAGGACCGAAATTGCATTTCTCTCAGTCCCTCGGTGCAACAGTAACCATCTAAACACTAAACACTAAAACATTTAATAAACATAAGCATAAAATAGTAAAAAAGTGTAACACTGTCCTGAGTTTTTTCATAATAGTATAAAAGTATGAAAATTTACACCAACACTGAAACACCAAACACCCCTAAAACACCAAACACCCAATGAACATAAGCATAAAATGAAATAATAAAAGTGTAATACTGTCCTGAGTTTTTGCATAGTAGTATAAAAAGTATAAAAAGTATATCTATAAAATAAACTGAAGTTTCTAGCGTTGACATTTGCAAAGAGTGGCACAGCAGCATATAAGTTAATGTACACAGTATATGTATGAGGTAGTTGATGTTGGTATATAGGCAAAGTGGCATATGAAGTAAGGCACATAAGGCACATAAGGCACATTTGGCATCCTTAGATAAGGCTAGTCAGAGAATGCTGTATATGTATCTGCTAGGGTTGTACATCTCTGTGTGACTGACGATTCGATTCACATCTAGATACAAGGGTTACGATTCGATTCAAAAACGATTTATCTTAAAAACGGAACGATTCGATTCGATGCAGTGTAAAAGCGATTCGGTTCGATTCGGTTCGATGCAGTGTAAAAGCGATTCGGTTCGATTCGATTAAACTTCAAATAATTCTACGTTTTAATATTTGTTGATGTACCGGTAGACAAATATTTCATTATGAAAGAAAAAGGACCATTTCTATCAATGTGACATTCTTAGAGCATTTTTAAATTTGTAAAAGTCCACATATATCATATCTAAAAGGGTGCTGTAAAGCACTGGTAAAAATAAAGTAAAAAGCCAAACAAAATAATCACATGTTAAATGTGTTTATTTTTAAACATGGACCTAAAGACCAGCTAAAAGAAAATTTCCTACAGAAAATACAGAAAAAATATAAAAGGCACAAATGGTTACAGCAGCATGTAATAAAATAAAAATCACTAGGAAAAAAAAACCAGGAATAAGCTAAGCACAAAGCTCCTGAGTCCTGTGCAATAACCTGTTGTGCAATAACCTGTCACACAACCTGTAGTTTGGTAGTTATGTGCAATATAGATCATGTGCATTTTAGCTTATATTTCATTACTACCTTGAAATAGTTATTCACACAAATTCATCCTGCTTCACCGTTAAAATTCTACCATGTTGTTTACTATTTTTCTCTTCAGAAACTTTGTAATATTATAATTACTGTTTCACTTTTTGGTAGTTTATTTTGTACCCTCATTGCATGCTTTAGTATTTCCTGTTTGCTTGTTGTTTGTTTTTTAGCAAGTCAAAATCATTTTTTCTCATCCTGAGCATTTCATTGTACTAAGTTAACCCTGTGTTAACCTGCATATGACAAATAAACACTTGAACTTGAACTTAATAATACAAAACATAATGCAAGAACAGTACGCCTAACAACAGCAGCACGAACATGAGTTTGTGTGAGCAGGTGGGCACGGATTAATATAAAAACATGCTCTCTGTACCTCTTGACTTCTTCACTGGCCTGGTCCCTCACAGATCTAGTTGCCATCCTCACTTCAAAGTCTCCCAACAGCTCGTCCAGCGCTGACATTTTCTTCTTTTTACAAGGTGGTTCATCATCTGAAATAGAAAACATGCACCATATATTACTGGCTATGTTTGCCATGAAGTTTTTTTTTTTTACTGACTTTACCATTTTATGTAAAAATCTTCATCTGATGTTCAGAATTTATTTATGTAGGGACTCGTGTACATGTGTAAAAGATATATCATTATCATCATGATGATTATTTAACTCTTTCTGTGCATGCAGATTCTCTCATTATAGTGAATGTGTTTTATGCTGATACAATGACTGCAGCACAAGTTTAAGACAAAGTCAGCTCATTCTTGATCACAAGTTATAAAACACAAACCTGTATGCTCATCTTGGGTCTGGGGTGCATCATTGCAGACATCAAGATGAGGTTCAGTCTGCACTGGACCTCTCTGAACTGAATCCCCCGTTACCTAGAAATAAAACATGACATTACATTTAGTGTGTACAGTATGGTTAAATGCAGTGTAAACAATCAAAAAACAGTAGGCAGAATAAATCTAGTGACGGCAACAAAACAAAGCAGACTGTAAGATGTATTTTGACAGTGTGCTGGGGGATTTACCTTGTGATGCAGGGATGTTGCTTTAGCTGTGAATGTCCTCTCTGCATCATGGCTACTGTTGTAGCTTTATGCTTCTTATTAATCTTGTATGGCTGTGGGTCATAGTCATGCAGCTTATATTATAGGTGAAGGCTGAGACAACGCAGTTCGGGTCCAACAACGTGTTTATTCTTCTGTGTAACAACAAGACTGTTCACCCATTCTGTGGGCTCATTGACAGGAGTTATCACTGCTACTGAGGAAGGGCAGGGACTTAAAACAGTGTGGAAGAGATCTTCAAGGCCTGTGTAACTCGTGAACTATCACTGAGTTGCCCGTAAAATTTAGTGATAACGTTACCCGTCGCTTTGTGTGTGGCAGCTGCATGATCCTGCTCGTTGTTATGAGGCTTGAAAAGTTGTTGGTCGAGGTTTGTTGTGCTACCAGTGTACTTCAGAGGTGCGCTGCATAGCTTACAAATAGCGTGGCTTTTGTCGAGTTTTCCGTCCTTCTAGTAAAACCCGAAAACGTTCCACACTTTAGATTTTTGTCTGGCTGATGTGTTGAAAATCTTTCGCGGTGACTCGCTAGCGCGCGCGGCTACTATTTACATCCATGCTCGCTCGTGCTCTTGGTGAGCTATGGCGCATGCGTGAGAATAGCTTCGCTCTCGCGTTGTTTTAGAAACGCATTGTAAACCCAGCAAGTCTCGCGATAACCGGTCCGTAACCGGTCCGTGTCTTTTCAACCGGTTCATCTCTGAATTTGTGGCTGGTTGCTGTCGGTTTACGTGGCTGCTACCGATGCAACCACATCGCTAGCTTGTCAAACCGGATACCCGGTCGAATCGGTTAATCTATAACAAGCCTAGTATCTGCAGTAGTGTAGATAAAAGTAGTGTAAATGTAAACAGTAGTAATAAATGTAAAGCAGTAGTAATAAATGTAAACAGTATTAATAAATGTAAACAGTGAATGTAAACAGTAGTATGACTATAGGCAGTAATGTAATACAAACATTAGTGCAAATATGAGAAGTAGTGCAAACTGAATGAGCACATGACCGAGAGTTTAGTGAATAACCCGTTTGATGACACAGAGTCCAGTGTTAAAATCTTTGTGTTGAGTGATAATGTGTGAGAAAGTTTTTTGTGTTAAGGCAGTTCAAATGGGAGGGGAGGCAGAGCAGGCAGAGTGTTTAGCATTCTGACTGCCTGATGAACAGAGCTGTCTCTCAGTCTGCTGGTTCGAGCCTGGAGACTCCTCAGTCTCCTCCCTGATGGCAGCAGTCTAAAGCGGCTGTGTAGTGGGTGTGTGGGATCACCTGCCATGCAGTGGGCTTTCCGAGTGAGGCGTTTGCTGTGTAAGTCCTGCAGTGAGGGCAAGGAGGTGCCGACGATCTTCTCAGCTGCTTTCACGATGCGCTGGAGGCTCTTGCGGCATGATGCAGTGCATGCACCAAACCACACCGTGATGCAGCTGGTCAGGACACTTTCTATGGCACCCCTGTAGAAGGTGCACATGATGGAGGTTGAAGCTCCAGCCCTTTTCAGCTTGCGGAGAAAGTAGAGGCGCTGGTGAGCCTTCTTGGCCAGTGCTGCAGTGTTCCTGCTCCAGGACAGGTCCTTTGAGACGTGCACTCCCAGGAACTTGGTGCTGTCCACTCTCTCCACTGCGGTGCTGTTGATGGTCAGAGGGGCATGTTGTGCATCCCTCTTCCTGAAGTCCACGACAATCTCCTTTGTCTTCTCCACGTTGAGAGTGAGATTGTTGTGTCCGCACCACAAGGCCAAGCGGCTCACCTCGTTCCTGTAGTCCGTCTCATCGTTGTTGCTGATGAGACCTACCACTGTTGTGTCGTCCGCAAACTTGATGAAGTGGTTGGAGCTGTACGATGGTGTGCAGTCGTGTGTTAGCAGGGTGAATAGAAGGGGGCTCAGCACACATCCTTGTGGGGCCCCTGTGTTCAATGTGATGGTGCTAGATGTGTTACTCCCGATCCGTACTGTCTGTGGTCTCCCGGTCAGGAAGTCTAGCAGCCAGTTACACATTGAGGTGTTCAGCCCCAGACTGTCCAGTTTATGGATGAGCTGTTGGGGGATGATGGTGTTGAATGCCGAGCTGAAGTCGATGAACAGCATTCTAACATAAGAGTCCTTCGTGTCCAGATGTGTGAGAGCTGTGTGGAGGGCAGAGGAGATGGCATCGTCGGTTGAGCGATTAGGTCGGTATGCAAATTGGAAGGGATCCAGGGAGGCAGGGAGGACAGATGTGATGCTTTTCATGACTAGCCGTTCAAAGCACTTCATCAGGATGGGGGTGAGTGCTACTGGGCGATAGTCATTGAGACATGCGGGCGTTGCCTTCTTTGGGACAGGGATGATGGTGGTGGCTTTGAAACAGGTGGGGACGATGGCCTGGCTCAGTGAGATGTTAAAGATGTCCGTGAAGACCGCTGCGAGTTCCCCTGCACAGTCCTTCAGCACACGACCAGGTATGTTGTCAGGACCAGAGGCCTTCCGGGCATTAATCTTGATAAATGATCGCCTTACGCTGTCTGAGGACAGCGCCAGCACCTGGCCATCAGGAGAGGGGGGGAGTTTATGTGCAGGTGTGCTGTTACTTGCCTCAAACCGAGCAAAGAACTCATTCAGTTCATTCAGCGTAGAGGTTGAGCTGTCACAGGTCTGGGGGGGGGGGTTGTAGTCTGTGATGGTCTGTATTCCCTGCCACAGACTGCGTGTATCCTTGCTGTCCTTGAAACGGTGAGCTATTTTCCTGGAATACTGCTCCTTGGCCTCTCTGATGCCTTGATCCAGGTTCTTTCTGGCTGCCTTCAGGCCCACCTGATCTCCCGCTTTGAAGGCAGCATTCCTGGCTTTCAGGAGTCTGTGAACCTCAGCTGTCAGCCATGGCTTCTGATTAGCCCGAACAGTGATGGTTTTGAGGTTGGTAACATCATCAATGCACTTGGTGATGTATGAACATACAGTGTCTGAGTACTCCTGGAGACATGTGTTGTTGTTTGTGGTAGCAGCTTCTTTGAACATACCCCAATCTGTGGTGTCAAAACAGTCCTGGAGTGCCTCTGAAGACCCCTCTGGCCACACTCGTATCTGCTTGCGGACTGGTTTTGTGACTTTCACCAGCGGCCTGTATGCTGGCTTTAGCATAACACAGATATGGTCAGAAGCACCAATGTGGGGGAGGGGGAGGGCTCTGTAGGCATTTTTCATGGTGGTGTAAACTTGGTCCAGTGTGTTGTTTCCTCTTGTTGCAAAGTTTATGTTTCTGTATGTTTTTGGAAATACACTCTTTAAATCTGCATGGTTGAAATCACCAGCCGTGATGAGAAAAGCATCAGGATGGGCTGTTTGTTGCTCACTGATGTGCAGATATAGTTCATTCAAAGCCTCACTTCTAACTTTGCTGTTGGAGCTTGGAGGAATATATACAGCAACAATCAAAACAGCTGTAAACTCCCTCGGTAAATAAAACGGTCTGCATTTAATAGTCATGAACTCCACTAAAAGTGAGCAGTGTTTGTAGACCACAGCAGCATCCAGGCACCATGCTTTGTTGATGTAAACACAGAGCCCCCCTCCCCTTGTCTTACCTCCCTCGGGGGTTCGGTCCGCTCTGTAGCATGTTAGCTCCCCTAGCTGGACAGCATGGTCCGGAACGTTGTTGTTGAGCCACGTTTCCGTGAATACAAACACACAGCAGTCTCTCACAGTCTTTTGTGTCGTTCGTAGCAGGCGTATATAATCCAGTTTATTGTCCAAGGAGCGCACGTTAGCCAAAACCATGGATGGGATCGCCGGTTTGTGTGGGCTAGCTGCTAGCCTAGCTCTGACACCTCCGCGTTTACCCCGCTTCTGTTTTCTGTCACGCCGCTTGTGGCGTTTCCACGGCGGGCGCGAAGAAGGGAGGCTCAGGGCTGGCTTCCGCTTTCTGTCCAGCCGCTTGTGGCGCTTCCACGGCGGCCGCGAAGAAGGGAGGCTCAGGGCTGGCTTCCGCTTTCTGTCCAGCCGCTTGTGGCGCTTCCACGGCGGCCGCGAAGAAGGGAGGCTCAGGGCTGGCTTCCGCTTACTGTCCAGCCGCTTGTGGCGCTTCCACGGCGGGCGCGATGAATTAAAGCTCGGGGCTGGCTTCCAGAGCAGGCCGTAGTCACGAAACTCATTTAGCTTCTGTTCGAGCTCACGTAGCTTCTCCTGTAGGTCACTGTTTATTCCCAAATGAGCGGTTTTTCCGACATCAAGCAGGAACTCACGGCTATACTTGCGTTCTTGAACACGTAAACATGACGAAGACGTGCCGGCACATTGCGGCATGCAAGACAAAGAAGACGAAAACACTGTGTTGTCGGGAGAGAGAGAAGCCGTAGCCTTTGCACGCGCCGCCATCTTGGAAAAAAAGAGGGCGGAGGTGCGTGTTGAAGGATGGGGAGAAAAATATCTGCAGGAACAGTGCTCCCACAGCGAGTCAGCTCCCCCGCTGACCCTGCGTACCCCCCCCAGCTCGCCAAGGTCCACCCAAGGAGCGAGGTAAAAGAAACACCTCTCCGACCGCCAGGCCATTGAGCCAAGACCAGAGAGGGACACGGCCCCGAGGGCCGCCAACAGCAGAACCAACAGCCCACACCCACCAGGGCCGCCACGACCCCTGCGAACCGCAGTCAGCCCGCCGTCCAAGAAGACACAAAATCCCACATGGACGACACGGCCAAGAGCGCCCGCCCAACCGCCGACAGAGCCAGGAAGCACTGAGAACAGGCCCCAACCAGGGCCCGCACACCGGCCAAGCATAGTCCAAGACCATCATCAAGGACATCCACTTAGTCCCCACCCCAGAAGAAATACTACACCCACCCTTCATATTAACAACTTTCAGAACACATAACACATTAGACACCCAGGCTGGGTTTGCCCGCCCCCTCCCATTGGCCACCAGTCACGCCCCCAGACACCCAACCCCCTAGCACATGAACCCCCAACCCACCAGCGAGCGCCAGCCAGCCCATAGCCCGGCGACCCGCCCGCCAGAGCTCAAGACCCCCGACCCCCACCAGGCCCAAGCCCGGGGACGACACGCCCCCAGAGTCCCAAGCTCCCGGCACCCGCCCCGAAACCACCCCAGCACAGCCGGGTCACCGACCGGCGACCCATGACCGCCGCCACCGACCACCCGAGGGCCCGCATGCCGCCCCTAGCAGATATCCCCCAGAACCCCCCCGGTCCTCCCCAGGTCGAAGACAAGGTCCTCCCCGCCCAAGCAGCCCCAACCCCC